>JANAVB010009598.1:25709629-25851100 GCA_029216955.1 Iris pallida
TGGTCCTCGACGCGTCGTGTTCGCGTACGAAGGCCTTATCAGCGGCACTTTTCAGCCGTGTGCACAGTGCAGCTGAACAGTGCACGCGAGATTTGTTCTCATACGCTTCTTCGAAACGACGTAAAATTTTATGGGCATATGAGCAGAGGTTGCCCCTATGTGCTCATAAAATTTCACGGGAAACGGAGTCCTGTGCATCGAGTTATGACGCTCGGACAGCAGGGCATGCACGGGGCCGTGACGGGCCTCGTGCACGCGTGTCCGTGTCCGATTCGGACACTAAAACGTGTCGATTTCAGATCCATCTTCAGAAAAGTTGTTACAAATAAATTAGCAAGGAATTCGTGAAAACAGAATCGAAAAATAACACTTTTAAGTTCTAAGTGGTATTTCGTCGAACACGTGTTCTATAGACTGACACGTGTCCGATACGGCTATCAAACGAAATAAAAATCTTCCAAACTTCATGCATATATCGAGGGTAACTATATGGATGCTAAAATGCAGAAATTTAGAAGAAACAATGGTAGAACAAGGTTTACCTATTGAGAGTTAAAATCTCAATGAAAGTGAATCCTCGAGCCCTTTGACGACCAGTTTCTCCCAAGCAAACGTCTCCAAATCCTTGCTAGCAATGCTCTAACAAGTTCTTTCCTCCCCCGGTTGCAACACAATTCATTTGGCACAAATCAGATTCGGTGAGAAAGTTAGGATTTTTAGAGAAAAGGAGAAACTAGGTTGATCTTGTGGAGGCTATGTGATTTCTACACAATGAGAGGGGGGGCTGCTGTGTTGGTCAGCCAGCATGGTGGTTAGTGTTTGTTAGGGTTTAGTCATGGGTCAATCACTCTTAAGTTGCTAAAAGGTCCAATGACAAAAGGTTTATAAAAAATGACTTAAAATCATTAAATAAATCTTAAAAAAATAGGTAATAATTCTAAATTAAATCTAAAAGCCAATAATAAATCTAATTACATTATTAGGTTTCTAAACAAGGTTGACTAAGGTTTATACCATCTTGGTCTTATCAAACACCAATCCAAACCACACAACAATCAATTATTAACATTTTAAATAAATTCAAAAATAATGCACAATGAGTAAAATACCCCTAATTAGAAAAGTTAGTGTGACACGTAATTAGGTTTCTAATGTCATGGTTAGTCTCTAATCATGGTTAGCTAAGGTTAAAACTGACTATAACACAACACCAATTAAAATTTATAAATTAATCCAAAAAAATAAAATCACACAATTACCAAAATACCCTTATTTTAGAAAAGTGGTTACATAGTTCCTAAGTTATCTTATCATTTGTTGTTCTATATAGTTCTTACATGCTCACATGTCCAGTTATCTTACATTCTCATATGTCCCAGTTATCTAACATGCTTACACGTCCCAGTTATCTCACATGCTCACATGTACCATTCTCGTACATTAATCAGTTTGAGTCACATGTTCACATGCTTTCGTTTAATTCACATGTCCCTAGTTTACATTATGTCACATATTATTTACTTGTGCTCCAGGTTGCTTTGCTTATTGTCTTTTCTATTCTCGGGATAAGTGCGTTGGTAGTACACGAGTCTCAATCCATTACTTAATTTTATCTCTATCCATTTCTATGTAAGTTATTGCTGGTTTTAGTTCATAGTTTGGCTTTCTTTGTGGTACTTGCTATTGGGCGTCTGACCCCACTGGTTTTGTTTGGACGATCTGATAGAGGAGCCCGGAGGATCTTCCGTACCATCTACTCGACAGTGACTACCCGGAGCACCAGAGTACCTTAGTGGGTTTTCCTATATCATTCTCCCACTATTTATGTACATTATTCTTTTGTGACGTTTAGCCTCCGCACGTATTTAGCTCTTGTTTTGGATCTTGACATTTAGCCTATGGGCCTAAACATGATTTGCGTAATCTAGACTATAGCTAGAGCTTATCATGTATGACTATTACTCTTGCAAGTTCTTCATTTTGTATTACTAGCTTCATGGTCATCCATGTATATATAGTTTGGGACGATTTACTATTTTATGTCTGATGATCATACTTCTTGTACTTTGCATATTTGCTTGTGATTGAGATACCTAGGATTGCTTGACCTAGGATTGACTGTTGGATTGTAGTAGTAATCCTATGTCTCTACATCTTATACATTATTTCGGGGTACTGGAGTACTTTGGAATACGTAGCTGGCCTGGTCCGTCCCTACTTGCCAGTATTCTGGTTCTGGGACATGACAACTTCTCTTTTTGGGACTTCTATGCGACGATCCTATCGCAAGCTGCTGTAATCAGCCATTATGGAAATGCCTTGTGTGGACACGACCTAGGCTCGTACGACATCATGCCCTAGCGAGGACGAGCGGTCCTTCGGGACCGGGTGTGACATAGTGGTATCAGAGCACGGCTTTACGTCCTTGGACTTTCGATTGAATTCTTTAACTCTGATGTTGTCTTCAAAAAAAATGTTGTTTCCACAAATCGATATCGCTGGTGCGCTCTCTCTCGATGTTCCACATGATGTCCCTACAGTAAGTCTATATTTTTTTATAAAATCTCATGAGGGAAAATTTGATTGAATAAAAGGTGGTTTCACGTAAGGCACGGTTGGCTAAGTGCTGGGCATATACACCAAGAATGGCGTCAGTTATAGCAAGTTACATGCAGAATTTGAATCTTTTCGAGATGAGAATGAGTTTGACTTGATTCGTAAAATGCAAGATGACTATCAATACGGGTGCCATCGAATGATGTTATCATCAGTACAATATAGATGATCATGCTTGAAATTTGAGGAATGGTTTGAACGGAGATTCAAAGTAATCGAGATTCAAAATTTGTTTCGAAGATTTATCGAATACTTCATTCCTGAGTAGTGTATGGGATAGCCTTGGGGACGTCTATCAAACTAAAAATTGGGGTACCGATGAGTCTATCAGCAAGTGTTGCCGTATACAAAGCCTTAGATTGACTATCATTAATTAAGTTGTAATCTTGAAGTTTTGATGAGTTGATTCGAACGAACTAGAAACAGCACGCACGAGATTGGGATTACGCAAGTACGAAATAAGAAAATGATTGAGTAGATAGAGTGAATCAAAAAAAGTTAAGCTGTAACGAACGAATGACTCAATCTAGAAATCGATATGAATCATATACGAAAAATTAGCACGATTGGAGGTAGCATGCATATAAATAATTCGAGTATATGAGAAATGACTCTAAGGATTTGGGAGATATGTCGCTTGATGACTTAAGATGGATAGATAAACATACGTGATTCTGGATTTAAATGAATTGATCATGCAACTAGTTCGAGGGATAATGATCGAATTTGACCTTGAATCTCAAGGAGATTGTGGTATGTCCAATTAGGACGATAACATCAGCTGCATGACTCAAAGTTCATTGTGAAGAAAGATCATCAGGTTATGTATATCATCGATGGTATTGAGACATATCAAAGATTGATGTGCGATAACTCGGGAGGGGGAGGGGGTACTCTGATTCGAGGAATGACGATCGTGTAAAATATTATTGTTCAAATGGATGCTATACTTGGGATTTTGATAATAATGAATGTTTGGATTACTTGATTAGATGGATTTGAAGCATACATGAATAAATGATAGTCAGACTATACGAAATGAAAATGTTGACAAAGTTGATGATCATGATGTAAGAATAGTTATGACTTGAGGAAAGGTCTAAGAATGGATTGATATATTACTTAGATAAAAACAAAAGTGTCTTGATGGTTTCAATGATAACTATAACGTTGACGTTCTTGTCTTGTACGAGCGCAACTCCAGTCTTGCACATGCATCATGCCGGATTAGGGCGATCATTTTATGGGAGCACTAACATGGTGATTCATGTCCAGCGGGGATGATCGTACTTACGGGAGATCAGGGCGAGGCAATTTGATTACTTTGACTTGTGGTTTGATGCGAAGGTGAATTCGAGGATTGTTTGGACTTGTGATTTACGATAAAGTAAGTTTGAGGATTGAGTAAATCCAATCTACGTATCGAGAATGAATTAGTCTAGACTCAAAGCTGTAGTAGCATGAAATTTTTCAGCAAATATAGCTCCATGCGCCCAAGACAAGTGAAGCTCCATGTGCCCAGTCAGTGTAACTCTATGCGCCCACTCAATGAAGCTCTATGCACCCAGTCAGTGTAACTCCATGCGCCCAGTCAAGTGTACCTCCCTGCGCCCAAGACTAGCTCCTCTAAAAGGAGGGCGCATAGCCTGAGACATGGCTATGCGCCCAAGCCTGACTCAATCAAAGCCATGATCAAAACGTGCACCGAAGCGCATGGCCACGTCAGCCTCCATGAGCAGTCATGTACCGAAGCATGCGGCCACGTCAACACTACGACCAACCCACGATCTCGCAGCCTGTATGCACCTACATACTATGCACCCAAAGCAGGACTATGTGCCACATAAGAACCAGCGTGTTTCTCTTATGGGCGCATAACATCATTCCAGCTCGAGAATGACTATAAAAGGGGAGGCTCATCCCTCTTCAACACAGAGAACGGAGAGAAATTTTAAGAGCCAAATTGCTGCACTTCTTACCAGTGGGCCGAGAGTTAGCAATTTTCTTAGGTTTTCTTCCACTTTTATAATCAAATTGTCAATGGAGTGAAGGAAAAACTGCCACTCGATCTCCATCGTCCCATTTCCCAGAATTCTTTTTGTACTCGGAGATCCTCAGCACAGGATCTCTCAGGCGTACTCGATTTGTGGTGCCTTGTGCCAATAAAAGAAAAGACAATATTTTCTTTTTTGTGTGTCCACAAAAATGGCGACTCTGCTGGTGACTACCTTTTCCTCTGACGAGAAGGTGGTGACGCAATCCGATACTGACAAAGTAGGGAGCAATCAGAAGATGTTGATCGTAAAGTTCGATCAGCAGGCGTTCGAAGAGATGCACTCGAGGGACGGCTCTACTCCCTCAAAATCAGTGAAGCCAAACAACTCTTGCAAAACATGGCTTCCGAAGGCTCGCTGTGCATATCCTGCTAGTGTCATAGTAGATATGTTGCTGGAGGACTCTGCTACATGGGCACATGACTCTGCCACAGAAGTTCCCCAAACGCAGAAGGCTCACACCATTCCGGGCTCGACTAGTCCAGTGACTTCTTCCCTGCAAAACCAACAACAGGGTATTTAACACCCGAGACTCGGCAAAGAAAAATACTACGATGCCAAGTATCGGAGTGTATGACACTCTGGCCGAACCCGACGAGGATCACAAACGAAGGAAGCCAAACTGAGGAAAAACAGCGCTGCTCCACCAGGCATGCGCCCAAGGCCATGTGCCCAAGGGAGTGTTTTGGCGCATAGCCCCAACCAGAACACTTTTGTCTTCAACAGGCTGGACATCCAAAGCCATGCACCCAAGGCTATGTGTCCAGGCTCTCTGGATCCATACTATGTGCCCATATCAAGGAGGCTCAGACATGCTGTCAAGGAGCATGCGCCCAAGGCTAGTCTCCAAGGCCTATGCGCCCACAACAGAAAGACAGGTCCCAATGCGTATAGCACGGGGCTGTCTTCATGGACATCACAGAACTTAGGTGTGGTGGTTGCTCCTACACATAAACTAAGTCTGGATGCGCCTACTCTCCTTACGAACCCGCATGCAAAGCTCGGCAATACATGTAACATGGGTTGTAAGGCAAAACTCCCTTCCGCTGACTTGTGCGACATAAATAAATCATAAGCGTAAAGCGAGGGAGAACATAATAATTTATAGTATACTTCTGTGCACCAGTATTGTTATCAACTGTTATCACTCCAAAACAACAAGAGCGCCTCAAAGAAAGTCCATGTTTCGATGGTTGCACTTCTTTGATGACGAGAAGCCACTATGTGTTTCATCCAACATAGCTTCGTAGGGTCCCCCTTACGGAAGCCCCAATCAAAGACGGTGGACTACGAACCCAACTTTCTCTCTTACCTCTCTGGGAAGAAGAAGGAGAAGTCTACCAACAGATGGCCGACAGGCTGTCACATCCTAGGGAGTCTATATGGGCACTCGATCAAAGGCAAGATTCCGTATGGACGATAAAGATTTCCAAGCCGGGGGTAGCATTCCCTCAGAATCTGAAGCAGATGACCCTCACACTGGGGGTAGCCTTCCAGAGAACAATGATCCTTCCGAATCCGATGGCGACTACCCACCTCCTCTACCTGAAGATGAAGGACTTATCCACTCGTAGATAAACAGTATCAGCACCAGTTGTACTGCTTCCTCTGTTCATCCTCATATGCTATCTACGTACATGACAGACGGAGAAAGACCTGAAGAAGCCAGTGATCAGACTAGCAAACGGCTAGAGGGTCTTGAAACAACATTCGCCAAGATCACTGATATGTTTACCAGCATCATGGCAGTTCAAGCTGCTGGGGCTGTTCCTCCACCTCAACAGAACATCTCGGCCCACGCTAGTCCGGCTCACAGTAATAACCCTCCTTCACTACAAAAGGAGTATCATTCCATTGCGCCTCCTCCAAATCTTACGAATACTGGGGGTGGTCCTTCACCAACAATGCTTGACAACCGTTCAGCAACCATTTCCTAACACCTGCTCAATCAATATGATGCAATTGATTCCTTGGTCGCTCGCCTCAACACCATCTCACACAAAGATGAGCTTCATAAGATGGAGATATCTCAACCATATCCCTTTGAGTGGGAGAACCCTACTTGTCCTCCTAACTACAAGCCGCTGACGCTGAACTCATTTGACGGGTTGACTTTTCCTCGTCAGCACATGACGTACTTCAACACGCAGACTCTGTAATTGCCCAAAGATGATCCGTTCCTGTCAAAGCTATTTATTAGCACCTTGCAGGGGTAGCCTTCGAATGGTTTTGCAGTCTGCCTGACGGGTGTATCAATTCATTCAAAGACTTGGAGAGGTTATTCCTCAATAAGTTTTACGAGAGCGGCATGCATGTTAGTATGTCCACCCTCATCGAAACCAAGCAAAGGAGGAATGAGTCTATCATCGCCTTCATCGAATGCTTCCGGCGGCTATCACTGAAGATGCCCTTGGGCATACCAGACTCAAAACTTATGGATACTTATTGTCGACATAACTTCCTTCCTACAATAAAGTTTTGTCTAGGTATGCATAAGTATGATACATGGTCCGCTTTCATTAGGGCCGCTGATGCTGCTGAGAACGACGTTCCTAACTTGGAACTACTAGGGTTGAAGATACCCAAATCCGAAGACAAGGGCAAGCATCCTCAAACTATCCCTGTTCGTAGGGGTAAAGGGAAAGAAGTACTAAAAGTCGACACATCCAAAGGAGCTCCCAATTCTCAGGGTGCCTTCGACAAGCCTAAGGATACTTTCTCCTTCGACGAAGACGATGTCATCACCGTCTTCCACACATTGATAAAGGGTAATAAGCTGACATTACCTCCACCACGACGTCCTGTAGAGGCAAGCCAACTCAATGATCCCAAGTGCTGTCTCTATCATCAGTATGTGCATCACTCCACTAAGGACTGTATCGTCCTAAAGAAGAAGATACAATAGCTTATCGACAGTCAAGTGATCAACCTCAAAGCTGAAGACAAGGTTGTATCTGCTAACATGATCTCTTTTCAGTTTGGCGACTTTTCTCCTACAGAAGTCCCAGACGGCGTTGTCCCGATCCCCAAGGCGACGATGGAAGTCATCAACCTACCACCAGCTCGCAACTCGACTTTGGTCCCACTCACAACTGAACGTGGCGAGATCATGTGGGTCTACTCAGACCTTGTCCAAGAAGTGACGTAGGGGGTAGCACCTCCCAAAGCAAGAAAGGGCAAGAAATTCAAGCCATGCCATATGGTATCCTCCCCCATCTACGAGGTTCTATCTGGCGAGACGCGGTCGAGGAAGACTTATCTTCGGACGTACGATCCCGCACAAGAAGAAGCAGTACCTCCTCAAGCTCCTGTTGCCTAAACAAGCTCAGAAGACGGTCCGTCCAAGCCTCAAACCATGGACAAATCCAAGCAGAAGGAGACGCGATTTGACAAATCTCTAAAGATGCCAGCTCCCGAAGACATGGATCGGCCCTATAACTTTGACATACTGGCTCAGCTGGCTAATACACCTGCCAGGTTGTCTCTGTTCGATCTATTACAACTCTCCAAAGAAATACAGAAGGCCTTAAGCGAGGCATTACTACATGTCTTAAACGAAGCTTACTATGGATATTCGGTACATTACCAGTCTCAACCCCCCAAGGATGATGGAAATGAAGCTGATAATGAAGCTGATAATGAAGCTGAAGCAAGTCCATCTTCCGATGATGGTCCCCTGATTATCCGGGTCAAAGGACGTACTACTCTAAAGAGTACTTCGAAGCCTCTCATAATCTAGGTGAAAAGAAGAACCTCGACAAGATTAAACTATTGACCATCACTTTCAGCAAGACACCTCGAAAGGAACCTACTAATGCTCAAGAATTACCCTACGTGGTAAACTCGGCCAAGACTGTGGCCCCTATTCCAGATGATGATCCTCTCAATGAGTATATCAATACTCATAATAATGTACCTTCAGTGGATGATGTTATCCCTAAAGAAGAACTTACGTATTTCCTTAGTAAAGGTTTATCTTTGAATTACTCCGATGTCTATCAACCAGTAAACCACTACATAGATACGATATACGCTCTAGAGAACGGCATATGACCACACCTCTGTATGCCGGTCACAATAACTCATCTGCAGAAAAAAGTTTACCATGTAGATATCCTCTACTTTATCGTTCCAGCCAAAAAGAAAGATGAAGAGCTAATCATCTTCGGTCGTATAATTGGCGAGAGAAAGTTCGTTCTAGACTCTACTTCTCCCAAGCACAACACAAAAGCTGACTATGGCTCCGAGAAAATGCAACTTTTCCGGTATAGTTGGCAGGCCAAGAACATCATCCAGAACATGGGATATGACATCAAAAGCGATAAAGGGCTAAATTATGGCCGAGGACGACGGTTGCCAATACGACACTTTGCCTTCCGGCAAACCCAAGAATTGCTGCCAACGGAGCGTTGTTGGTTTGGGCTATGTCTCTCCTCCAATAACTCCCGAAATATCAGATAATGAAGCAGATCGTTGTTCTCATTCTTCTGATTTCTTCCTCTGGGACTCAGACTCCAGCATCGGCGATATGTTCAAAACAACTCTGTCCGTCAACATGGTTTCGGCCGACCAAATTATAGATGATGTCTAATCAATCGAACTCGAACAATGGGCTCAGAATATGGACACCAGGTGGGAGATATGCTTCGAACAACGGGAACCACCTACCGAAGACGAAGTCATCCAAGTCAATCTAGGAGATGAAGTATCCTTCAAACCAATCTTCATCAGCAAAAGCCTATCTGGCGATGAACGCCAATCTCTTATACAGCTTATAAGAGATTTCATCGATGTCTTCACATGGAGGTATGAAGACATGCCAAGCTTGGACCCTAAAGTCGCCATGTATCGTCTGAACATCTCGTCTAAAGCTAAGCCAGTGAAGCAGCAACAACGACGATTCCGACCAGACGTCATGGAAGCCATCGAAAATAAAGTCAAGAAGCTCATTGCTAGTGGATTCATTCGCGAGGAACAACACCCAGACTGGGTTGCCAATATTGTTCCAGTCATAAAAAAGAACGAAAAAGTTTGAGTTTTTATCGACTACCGTGATTTGAACTCTGTATTTTTGAAAGACGAGTTCCCTCTACCGACCACTGACGTAATGATCGACAATACTTACAGCTTCGAACGGATATCCTTTATGGATGGGTTCTCAGGCTACAACCAAATCAAGATGTTCCCCGACGACGAGAAGCACACATCTTTTTGAACACCGTTGGAGGTATACTGCTATACGGTGATGTCCTTCGGATTGAAGAATACAGGGGAAACATACCAGCGAGCCATGAACACAATTTTTCACGATCATTTGCATAAAACTATGGAGTGCTACATAGACGATATCACATTCAAAAGTCGTATCAAGGGCAACCACCTCCAAGACTTGAGAACGGTGTTCGAACTAATGTGTGCACACCAACTCAAGATGAATCCAACCAAGTCATTTCTGGGAGTCTCCAACGGTAAGTTCCTTGGTTTCGTCATCACTTCAAAGGGTATACATCTGGACCCCGAAAAAGTGAAGGCTATTCTTGAGATGCACCCTCCAAGAAACCTCAAAGAGCTATATGGACTAGAAGGAAGGCTAGCCTACATCAGACGATTCATTTCGAACCTCTCTGGAAGGTGTCAACCATTCACTCAGCTCATGAAGAAAGGCGCATCTTTCGTCTGGACTGAATATGTCAACCGCATTTGACGACATCAAGGCGTATGTTACAAGCCCTCCAGTATTGGTAGCTTCAATAATGGGGAAGCTCTTCTTACTATATGTCCGTGCTATGGACCATTCTCTCGGTGCCCTCTTAGCTCAGAAGAACGAAGGCGGCAATGAACATGCAATCTTCTACCTCAGCCGCACAATGGTGGATGCCAAGCACAGATACACACCGGTGGAGAAAAATGCCTCGCACTAGTATTTGCCATCCAAAAGACACGCCACTATATGTCTCGGCAGACCATCCACATTATATCTAAAGTCAACCCCCTCAGAATACTCATGACTAAACCGGGCTCTCTCAATTCCCATTTAGCTACATGGGCAATGCTGTTGACTCCTTATAATATGATCTTCTTTCCCCAGAAGGCAGTAAAAGGCCAAGCATTAGCTGATTTCCTAGCAGCTCATCCGGTACCGGAGTCGTCCAAACTCTACGACGAAATCCCCGACGATGTGGTAGAGTCTAACACTGCAATGGAAGAAATCCTCATTTAGTGAATGTTCTTCGACGGTGCCAAGAACATGACCCAAAGGAAATATCGTGGCTGGAGTAGGTGTCATGCTCGTGTCACCTGATCATCTGGTTATACACCATACACATTCTCTCGTGGAACCAAGCACCAACAATGTGGCCGAATATAACGCCCTATTAATCGGACTGCAACTGGCAAAGCAACTGGAAGTTGATTATCTAGAGGCTTACGACGATTCCAAACTAATAGTTAGTCAGGTCCGAGGGGATTATGAAGTTTGCCACGAAGATCTCTTCCACTACCACAGAGCAACAATCGAGCTGGCATCTACTTTTGCTGGATTTTTCATCGAGCATGTACCTCAACTACAGAATATAGAAGCAGATACTCTAGTCGGTCTCGCTGCTTCCTTGACCGTTCCTACCAATACTAGCAGTCGATCATAGTATTTGGTCGAGAACTATTCTGTGTGAAAGATGCCTTGTATATTCATCACAGTTATACAGCAGAAACAAACATCGATGCTAAAGACTGGAGATTTCCCTTCGTAGACTACGCTGTCTATGGAATCCTCCCCGAGGACCCGAAGAAAGCAGTATCCATCCAAAGGCGACCCCTCATATTTTACTACGACACAGCTACCAAGATGCTGTACCGACGCTCTTATGACGGGCTACTGTTACGATGTTTATCAGACACAGAAGACAAGCATGCACTCCGGGAGGCTCACGATGGAGTTTGTGGTGCACATCAACCAGGCCCCAAATTACAAGACCTCCTCAAACGAATGGGTTATTACTGGCAGACAATAATAGCGGATGCTGTTGAATATGCAAAAAAGTATAGAGCTTGCCAGTTCCATGCTGATTTCATTCATCAACCTTCGGAGTTTCTACACCTGACGATAGCATCTTGGCCATTTGAGGCCTGGGGCATGGACGTTATAGGACCAATCAGCCCGCTATCCTCCAAAGGACATTGGTTCATCCTAGCTATAATCGATTACTTCTCCAAATGGACGGAAGCTATACCGCTCACCAAAGTGAAGACATCAAATGTGATCAGTTTTATCAAACATCATGTCATCTACCGCTTCAACCTACCTCGCAGGATCATCCACGATAATGGTCCACAGTTCGTGAGCCATATGTTTTATCGGTTCTGCGACAAGAATCGAATCCAGAATGTAGCCTCTACTGCCTATGATCCAGTAGCTAACTGGTTAGTATAAGCCTTCAACAAAACCATCATAAAACTTCTGTCATAACCCGCACCCTAGAGTAAGGGCACGAGAACGTAACAACGCCCAGCCTACGCCACAGTGTCAGCGGTAGAACGCTGTCCTAGGTCTCATGCATCTAACAATATAAGGCTAAGCAGTTTATACTCCCCGACCGAATGGGGGTAACATGGCAGAATGTAAACTCAATAACATCTAAGGTAGAGCATAATGGTAGATAGATAAAACATGAAATCCAAAGAGATACAGCAGATAGAAGTCTAAGTGTCTAAGATACAAACTCAGAATACATCTCAAAACTCAACTACAATAATCTATAAATACAACGCAAGACGACAGAAAATAAACCATAAGAAAATCCTAGCTATCTATGCAACCTCTACTGTCTCCTCTAGGCTAGCAGACAACCTCCAGGCTATCTATAAAATTTATCAACAGGTCCAGTCAGGACGAAAGCGAGCACAGTACATCTCAACAGTTCATAGCAGGTTAGAAAATATAATCATGCAGTAAAATAAGATATAGATACTGAAGGAAATGTAGTATGTAAACAGAGAGAGAATTGTAATAAAAATATCTACTATACATAGAGAACTAATAGTGACTAGTGAGTCAGAGTAAAATATAAACATGTGAACGGCATAGGAGATTCATGACTACAGCTAAGAGAGTGATTCATGACTACAGCTACTTGGATAATACTCACATGTCTATTTCTACTCCCCCATCCCCAATCAATACACAAAGATATGTTCAAGTTATGTTAAGATTCGTAAAACTTCACATGGCTCATAAAATGAGTGATACGTGAAGGTGATTCATGATGGCTCTGTGAACATGAGAGTACATGTGTCACAAGCGATTTGTGAATCAGAGGAAGCATAGAGATACGTGATGATTCGTGAAACGCAAAAAATATACTGTATTCGATGCTCCCGAGGGGGATAACATCTCATGAAAAGATCCATATAGTACCAATCTGTGTGACCAACGTGACAGTATCAAGTAAAGTAATTTAAAGCTGGAAAATAATTCTAAACAGGATATAAAATGATCAGAGAATGTACTCGCCTGATACCCTGAACAGCTGATATGAAAAGATGGCCAACTGGAGTCACAGAGTCCTAGTTATAGCAACATAGGTTATACAGAGTTCAATTTATATGGTAATTAAAATTATAATACGATCTACATGATTCTAAGTTAATCTAGGTCAAAGTCAACTTTGGTCAACTCTAAAGTCAAACTAGGTCAACTCTAGTCAACTGTGGTCAAACTAGCTAGGGTTGGGTCAACAATGGTCAACTAGTCTAGTTAGTCAATTCTAGGTCTAAATAAACTAAGTATATACAAATCAAGTATCCAAGATAGCTACTAACTCATAGCCTTAGTCACTTACTAAACCAAGCACAAAACTAAACCATAAGCTAACAAGGCACACAAACTTAGTCATATAATGTATATATATTATTCACATTCACATATTCATATACATAGATATATATAGGAAAGCTATATATATAGGCACATATATATATATATATATATATATATATATATATATATATATATATATATATATATATATATAGAGAGAGAGAAAGAGAGGTAAAAGAGTAAGTGAGTATGTGTGTGTTTGGCATGTGTGAAAGGATGTGTTAATGTTCTAAAATTTAGTGATAGATAGGTATATGTGACATGGGATACATGATGTCAAAGGGTGTATGAATGAATGTGTGTAAAAGGTTATAGTTTAACTAAGTTTATAGAAATGCATACATACATACGTACTTATACTGTATACATGCATACATATATATCATGTATATTACATTACATGATACATACATGTATACTTGTATTATATATATATATATATATATATATATATATATCTATATAGAGAGAGAGAGAGAGAAAGAGAGGTAAAAGAGTAAGTGAGTATGTGTGCGTTTGGCATGTGTGAAAGGATGTGTTAATGTTCTAAAATTTAGTGATAGATAGGTATATGTGACATGGGATACATGATGTCAAAGGGTGTATGAATGAATGTGTGTAAAAGGTTATAGTTTAACTAAGTTTATAGAAATGCATATATACATACGTACTTATACTGTATACATGCATACATATATATCATGTATATTACATTACATGATACATACATGTATACTTGTATTATATTATACATACATTCATGCATATTAGATACTTGTATTTATATTAACATAATGCAAACATTCATTTCATTCATGCATCTATGCATTACCTACATGTTTTATACATATGAATACATTGTATATCATTCTTTTATTCATGCATTTATGCATTTCTCATATGCATTATATTAATTGCATTCCTACATTCTTGCATTCAACCATATATATACATTAATGTAAAAAGAATATATATCATATATATATATATATATATATATATATATATATATATATATATATATATATATATATATATATTTCATTCAAAAAAAAATATATATATATTTCATTCATCTAATATATCATGCATTACATTGTAACTCCACTTCCCGGTTTTTAAATAAAAAATTAGATTCTAGTTATTAATCAATTGATATTATTAAGCTTTAAATAATAAATTAGTTTTAAACAATAAATTTTAGATGATATATTTTGGAGGGAATTAATTTTGGACCACTTTTCAAATTTGAAAAGTTGTTACAACGACCTGGGCCCACCATGTGAGTTTAAAACTGTTTTTAAAACAATTTCTTGCAATTATGAAAAAGCAGAGGGTTTTTTAGCAAATAATTCTTAGCGGAGAGGGTCTTTTGCAAAATTTCTTAGCGGGAGGGGTTAAGTGCAAATTGTACTTTTTCTGATTACATATTTCGGTTGGCAGAGAGAGAAAATTATTCTCTTCCTCCAACGTTTCTTTCTGAGCGATTGGGAGAGGATTGATCCAGAGGAACTCGGGAGCCCTAACCCTAGCCGGCGGCAAAGGCGACGTCCGCTGATCTCCGACGAGATCTCGGCGACACCATCCCCTCCATGCGTTAGGAGCTTCTCTTCGAAGAGATTGTGAGTTCGATTTCCTCGCGGCACTGGCGACGACCAGCTTTCTGAGAGTCTGCTCCACTCTTCTTCCTGCGCGACGGCGAAGTCTCCTTCTCGGCGAGTTTTCGTCTACTCGACAAGGGAACGGATGACTTCCATGAGTGCGTCTCCGATGATCTCTCGGTTCGACACCGTGTCCGTGTTCTGATCCTTGTAGAGGTAGGTTCTTCGGTCCAATTTTGCTCGTTGTCTCTTTTTTCTTTCGATCTATACTTTGATCCAACCTCTTGTTGGAATTTTAGATCATTTAGTTCCTCAACTGTGGATCAGAACGTTTGTGTCGAGCAGATCTTGTCTGACCGTTTCGAGTTGGGGTGAGTTGTTCCTTATCCTCTATTTATCATTCAAATTGCATTCCAATCTGTTCGGATTAAATTCCGAGATCAACTAGAAATTGAGTTGAAGTTTTTAAGCATTTCTTAAGATTTATTCTGGATATGTTCTTCCATGAATATTTGCTCCTCTTGAATTTGTGTCGGAGCTGAATCAACCAATTGGTAAACTGTTGGATCAGGATATTTGCATTGATCTGAGGGGTTATGTTTGGCAGTACCAGAGCTGAGTTTACTGCTCGTATTTTTGTCAGGTACAAATTCTGGATTTCGTCGAATTTTGAAGAAATTCTTATACATGAGTTTGGTTTCCTGTGTATTTTTGGTTTGAACATTTCAGAGATTCTGGATATCTGTACGCGAGGGAAGAGTGTTCGAATTCTCAACTTCCTTTCTGTTTGAAGAACCAAATCTCCAGGTACTTATGTGATCTCCTACTTTCCTAAATTTTACTTCTCTATTTTCTTTGAGTATGGGTAGTGTGGCCAGGACCTTTTGTTTTGGGATGTAGCCTGTATTGATTGTTGCTGAGTTCGGGTGCGTGTTGGGGTACCTTCGTGTCCGACCCAAGGGTTATGTCAGAATGTTCGTGCCAATTCTGTAGCTGTGTTTGTTGATGATCCCCTGGCTAGAGTTGTCCGTTGGGATGCAGGGTTCTTCGAGTAGGAGTGCAGTTGATTTGAGCTTGCTGTTGCCTAGATCTTCATTCAATTTCTTATACCTGGCTTTGTGTTCTTGGTTCAATTTGTATAATCGATTGGGTTGGGTTGAAGGAAGTTGTTCAATTTGATTTTGTATATATATTTCTTTCACTGAGTGTGTGTTCAGTTTGTTCTATTCTGAATATTTATTGGGGTTATATTCCTATTGAAATGAGTTATAGTTATTTTTTTTAAAGCAAGGAATTGGTTGGGTTGCTGATAACCGACATCTTTAGAGGACTAATGCAGGACTGTATGATTTATTAGCTCGGGTTTTGGGTATTGTTGGACCTGAATGGCCAGGGGTAAAATTTTAAGAAGAATTGTTATCCTAATTTTCCTTCAAGTGGTTATTATGTGTTAGTCCAGGAGTTGAGTTGCATTAAGCTATTATAGGACTGATATTAATTGCCATAGTATTGAGTTTAATTGATGTCCTATTGGAAACCTAAGATTTGAATCTTCATTTTTTCGCTGTAGCGCATATGGGACAGTTGGTAATACCTGTGCATATGATTTGATACTCAGTATAACCTGAGATGGGAGTTCAAGTTAAACTTGGGGTTGCTCTACACTATTTTGGGAATGAGTTAGGGACCTAGATAATTTATATTCTAATAATGATTTTTAAGAATAGTTACTGAATAGTTAATATCTGGGTTTAACCAATATTATAATTTTAGAACTACAAAACACCAATTAGATCTTGATTAGTTTTTAACCCACTTGTACAAATTATAAATTCAGGAAGACATCCAGTTCCTGATTACCAGTATTTTCCGGAGCCAGGCAAGTACTCTGCTACGGTCTTGTACATTTACATTCCTGTACCCTTTATTGTGACACTGTTATAGCACGACATCATGTACTCCTGTATTCTGGTACTCTTGCTCTTGTACTTGTTAGTGTCGGGTGGGGAATGTCACGCCCCGCTCCCGGAATACGGACGAACGAGAACGTGAACAGCCAGCTACGTATATTGGGACGGCAACCATCCCGCTATACGATCACAGCTGTCTAGCATGTGAGGGTATTCTACAAACCAACAGTCTCTTACGGTCCAAATGGCCTATTGTCTCAATCTCAACAAGTAAAATAAGTTATAAGATAACAGATCACCAAATATACAATTGTAAGGCGTCGCAAACATTACATATAAGATGATCATGAAAACTAGTCGTAACAAAATGTAAAGACTAGCTCAGAGTTAAGTCATACATGATCAACCCCCGGGGCATGTCAATCACGTTACAGCCCGCAGGCAGATAATAAATACAAGTTGCAATCGAGCTAACACGTACTCGTCGGCTAAACGCCTCAAAATAATATGAATTTACAATAAAGTGGGCGAACAAAAGAAACCTACTCGAAGCCTTGGTCACGCCTGGCGGTCACCATCTGGCTGGAAGACAGGTAGATCCCTTGCTGCTGCTCCGGTATCTGGCCATACAAAACCAGCTGGGTCAGACCCCAGAAAGAGCAAGTGCCACAAAGGAGGCTCCACTTAAGGACTAAAACCAGCAAATCATTAGCAAACAAAAGCAGCGAAATAAGTAAAAGCATATCGAGATTTGTGCGGTACCAATGCACGTATCCCGATCACAGAAAAAGGAAACAAGTAACTTGATTAGAAAATAATAATAATACCGGAGAACATGGCAGATAAGATGCATGAAAAATAAGAAATAAATGCTATCCGGGCAATAAACAAGGAAGGACAAATGTACCGTACCAGGAAACCTGAACAGTACATAGTCACTAACCAGTCTATTGCTTGAAGATAACAATCATATACAGGAAGCTATAACATAGATAAGTGCCATCTACACAATAAACACGGTAAGGACAAATGTACCGTACCAGGAAACCTGAACAGTACATAGTCACTAACCAGTTATTGCTTAGAGGACAGTCATACAAGAGAGTTACACTACAGTGACAGAGAAGAAATCTTGCAATCCAGTGCAAGTCAAGCATTCAAGTTCTAGAGACTGGAACAATCAAGAGCTGGACCCATCAGGGCTGGTCCTAGACCAGACCAGACAAGGCTGGACACCATCCAATAATACACGGCCAATCATAGCCTACGGCTTGCTACATTAACTAACTAGGGTTATCCCAAGCCTAATTACTAACAATGCGGTGAGATGTATCTCCGCCACAAGCCCTGCAGCTATCCAGGTTACCCAGGCGATTATTAGTATAGTGACAATTAGAGAGAGGGACTACATTCTTGTTATCATTACAAGTAGCTTGAGGATGCACCACTTGGCAGTGAGCTGGAAATGCGCCCTACTCGTCGGCAGGCTACAAGTCCAAACGATTGTTGCCGGGGGTAACGGGATCGCCTGTAGCTGAGGAACATCTCGTCATGACTAGTGAATTAAGCTAGTTGTTAATCTTAGTTCATTTCCAATATGAATTCCTGACCGTGGGAAATCAAGAATTCATGTCCTAGACATGATGCAAGACAAGACTGGTGAATTGACCAAACACAAGAAGGTACACCCACGGTGTCAAGACAAGCTATACTAGTCAAGTGAGCCTGCCTCAGCAGCTCAAGTTGTCAAATTATCATGCCAAGTCATGTCATGTTACAAGCTGGAAGTGCGCCGCCACGAGCCACTATCAAGTTATCTAGTTATTAAGGTTACAAGTTACAAGTTATTAGCCAGGATTTATTTATCGTGTCAGGGCCATAAGGCATATCATAATGCAACTATTCTACAAGTAAAAGAAACATAATCCTAAGTGCACCCAAACGGCCACCGATGTAAAAAGACATGAAAAGTACAATAAGGCTGAAAACATGACTTTATAAAATAAGACCATAAGAAAACACTTTTCTGATGTAACAAGAGATAACAAAACCAGGGACAATGCCATACTAGCATTAAATCAAATCGTGCCCACATCGTGTTCGGGTCGAGCTCGGGTCAAAAGGCGTAAGGATATAAACCAGGGGTAAAGTGTTCCCAAATTAGTGTCAAGATTCAAGAAAGCAGTACACAAATACAAGAAATCGTGTCAAGACGTATCGAGTCTAGTCAAGTCGTGTTGTGAGCACCAAAATCTTAGGAAGCTCCAAATTATGAAAAGAAAACCAAAGCCCAGAGAAAGCAATACAGGCACTAGGGGTGCAGGGGTACAGGGGCACTAGGGCAGGCCAGGCATACTGGAGTGCGCCTAGAGGCAACACACTAGAGTGTGCCAGGGAGGCAGCACACTAGAGTGCGCTTACTAGCTGCACACTAAAGTGCGCCTAGTCTGGACAGGTCAATCCGTGCCTAGAGCCAATGGGGCAAACCGCGCCTAGATCCATTGGATCAAATGGCGCCTAGGACCAGTGAGCCAAACCGCGCCTAAAACCCGTAGGTCAAAGAGCGCCTAAGTCAAGTGGAGTCAAAGTGCGCCTGGTCAAGTCAAGTCAGATGGCGCCTAGGCCCAAGGGTTAAACCGCGCCTAATTTCATGAAGTCAACCGCGCCTGATCTGGTAGATCAGATCGCGCCTAATCCATGAAATCGAATGGCGCCTAGGTCAAGGGAACAGTGTACTGCGCCTAAAATGATAATTATAGGCGCAGTCGGGCAAGCCAAGGGAAAGTAGGCGCTATCTGCCTAACAGAAGGAAATGGGCGCTATCTGCCAATCTGGGAAAGTAGGCGCAGTCTGCCAACCGCGCCTAAAATGACGCCAAGGAGGCGCCATCGAGGGGCGGAGGCGAACAGCACCCAAGGAGGCGCGATCGAGACGAACCGCGCCTAAGGAGGCGCGTTCGAGCGAGCCACGCCTAAAGAGGCGCGCTCGAAAAGGAGGCGCAGTCTGCGAACCGCGCCTAAGAAGGCGCAGTTGAACGAACAGCGCCTAAAGAGGCGTGTTCGAGGAAGTAGGCGCCATCGGCCAGAACAGCAAGTCATCTTCTCCAAAAATCCGAAAAGAGAACCCATGGAACTCAAAACTTTGGAACATCATAATCCATCAATACAAACCCAAATCCGGATTTTCAAGGCTCTAACTTGTGTAAAATTGAAAGCTCTACAACATGAAAACATTAAATCCAACAAAAGAACAAGTTTGGGAGATCAAATCTCCAAAAATCCGAAAACACTCCAAACCTAGATCTACAAGATTCCAAGCTCCAAATCAAGAAAACCCAAGATCTAATGTTGCTCATAGGGTGCTAAACTAGCTAATGGGCACATAAAATCCGGCCCTCAAGTGTGAGCAAGGTGCACTTGCCTAATGGGGGTGATTCTCTCTTGGGGAAGAAGAAGAAGGAAGGGAGAGGGGGTGGCCGGCTGTGAAGTAGGAAAATGAGAGGGGAGAGAGAGAGAGAGGGGATTAAATGATGGTGGGGTGTGATGGAGGTGAGGGAGAGTATAGGTTAAAGGGTTCCAATGCAATCTCAAACCAAATAAAACCGAACCAAGTCTCCAAATCAAACCAAGTTAAACCAAGCCAAGCTCCTCCACATAAATTCGAGCCAAAATACGAAAGCCGAGAATACTGCAAGTTGAGCAAAATACAATGCAGGCCAAGGTCCAATCAAAATCCAGAAGTCATTAACCAGATTAACCCATAATGATAAATGACAATTAAACTACCACAAGATTACGAAATAAACTACAATTAACTAGACAAGAAAAATAAAATACGGGTCAGAAATACGAATACGCAATAAAATACGTATCACGAATTTCGAGATATTACATCCTACTCACCTTAAAAGAATTCCGTCCTCGGAATTTATTCAAGAGGCTAGAGATGTCGGGACAAGCTACACTAGCACAAGCTATCTAGAGCTAGCAATCAATCAAGCAATCATTCATGCAAGCAAGGATTCGAAGTGCAAGGCATGAGAAAATTTCACACCTTACGAGCCAAAACCGATTGGGATACGTGTTCGGATGCCATCCTTACACTCCCACGTTTGACTCCCCAAGGAGTGATGAACTCAAGCAACACGGACTAGCTGATAGTCTGGCGCATTGAGGTCTTACTCCCTGATCAAATACGAACACGGGCCTCTCCACATCCGAAAAGATTAAAGGTTGGTACCAATAACCAAATAACCTTTTCGAATGATCAGGGTACAACTCGGGTCCGGGACATGCCGTCGTAATTAGGTTACATGAAATAAGTTATGTGCCCTTGGTAACGACGGCGGGAAAGCAAGATAAAGATGCAGCTACCTCTCTGACGATTCCGAATCTGAGCTTGGGCTAGGGCAAACTGCCGCGGGTTCTGTTGCTGGAATGCTTGAGCCTGAGTCGGCAATGGTCCTGGAAACGGGAACTGCTGTTGTTGGTGAACTGGTGCTGGTCCCATAATCGAGGGACTAGTCACTGTTGAAGCTGAATCGACTCTGAATGGGCAGGACCCCACTCTATGGTCTGGTGCTCCACACAACAAACACAATCCCAGAGCCTTGCGACACTCTGCTACTACATGCCCAGGCTTTCCACAATAAGAACAGCCCACTGAGGAAGACTGGTCTTGCTTCTGTTCCTGCTGAGGGTACGTCGGGGTTGAGTACTGATCCGACGTAACTGAAGCTGCTCGCCTCGGAGTTTCAATGGTCAAGGCCCTGGCTGCTGGGGCTGGAGCTGAAGATCGGTTCATCTGACTGTGGGACCGCCTTCGTCCTCCGGTTCTGTCTGCTATCCTCTGGGAAGTGTACTCGTACCTCCTCGCTGCTCGCAAAACAGCATCATAGGTCTGATGTTCGAACTGCTCCACGGCCAATATGATCTCCAAGTGAAGTCCCTGCTGGAACCTCTGTGCTCTGTCGAACTCGGTCGCCACCAAAGTGGGAGCAAACCGACTAAGTCTCGAAAACTCGGCCGCATATCCGTCGACCGTCCTTCCTCCTTGTTTCAGGTTGCAAAACTTGGTCTGCAAGTCATATCGAGCCACTGCATCATAATACTTGATCTGGAACTTCTCGCTGAACACTGCCCAAGGAACAGGAGTTGCCAATCCCACTGCTTGCGCAGCCCACTAATTGCGGGCTAGATCCAATAACTGAAGGTGCACCACTGCTACCTTCTCGTCTTCTGGAGTCTTTACTGCTTCAAGAATAATCTCTATATCCTGTAGCCAAGCATCGGCAGCCATCGCATCTTCAGTACCGTTGAAGAAGGGAGGGTTCAGGCGCTTGAATCTGTTGACTGCACTATTTCGACCACTTCCACTCAGAGTATCTTGTACTGCCTGCTGCAAGGCATCATCTCGGCGGTTCTGAGACGCAAGCAACTCACGGATGAGTCCTACCAAGACTCCATCTTCTGACCCTGCTAGCTGATCTGGCTGGACTGGGAATTCTGGCTCTACAGGAGGCATGGCTTGGGAAGCTGCTGCTGACGACTGAGCTTCGTCTTCTGACTGCTGCTAGGCTACTGGCTGAACCCCTCTGGCTGGTCAGCAGGAACATCAGGAAAATTAAGGAAAGGACCAGGATGATTCAAGGATGCAAGTATGTTATCAGTCGAGGATTCAAGGAGATGCAAAGATACAATCGGGAGATCAAGGGCGAGCACAGATTGAGACATCTACCGGTAACCCTCACATTTCTTGTTTGACAAGACCTGCATGGGCCACCACTAAAACTGTCACGCCCCGCTCCCGGAATACGGACGAACGAGAACGTGAACAGCCAGCTACGTATATTGGGACGACAACCATCCCGCTATACGATCACGGCTGTCTAGCATGTGAGGGTATTCTACAAACCAACAGTCTCTTACGGTCCAAATGGCCTATTGTCTCAATCTCAACAAGTAAAATAAGTTATAAGATAACAGATCACCAAATATACAATTGTAAGGCGTCCCAAACATTACATATAAGATGATCATGAAAACTAGTCGTAACAAAATGTAAAGACTAGCTCAGAGTTAAGTTATACATGATCAACCCCCGGGGCATGTCAATCACGTTACAGCCCGCAGGCAGATAATAAATACAAGTTGCAATCGAACTAACACGTACTCGTCGACTAAATGCCTCAAAATAATATGAATTTACAATAAAGTGGGCGAACAAAAGAAACCCACTCGAAGCCTTGGTCACGCCTGGCGGTCACCATCTGGCTGGAAGACAGGTAGATCCCTTGCTGCTGCTCCGGTATCTGGCCATACAAAACCAGCTGGGTCAGACCCCAGAAAGAGCAAGTGCCACAAAGGAGGCTCCACTTAAGGACTAAAACCAGCAAATCATTAGCAAACAAAAGCAGCGAAATACGTAAAAGCATATCGAGATTTGTGCGGTACCAATGCACGTATCCCGATCACAGAAAAAGGAAACAAGTAACTTGATTAGAAAATAATAATAATACCGGAGAACATGGCAGATAAGATGCATAAAAAATAAGAAATAAATGCTATCCGGGCAATAAACAAGGAAGGACAAATGTACCGTACCAGGAAACCTGAACAGTACATAGTCACTAACCAGTCTATTGCTTGAAGATAACAATCATATACAGGAAGCTATAACATAGATAAGTGCCATCTACACAATAAACACGGTAAGGACAAATGTACCGTACCAGGAAACCTGAACAGTACATAGTCACTAACCAGTTATTGCTTAGAGGACAGTCATACAAGAGAGTTACACTACAGTGACAGAGAAGAAATCTTGCAATCCAGTACAAGTCAAGCATTCAAGTTCTAGAGACTGGAACAATCAAGAGCTGGACCCATCAGGGCTGGTCCTAGACCAGACCAGACAAGGCTGGACACCATCCAATAATACACGGCCAATCATAGCCTACGGCTTGCTACATTAACTAACTAGGGTTATCCCAAGCCTAATTACTAACAATGCGGTAAGATGTATCTCCGCCACAAGCCCTGCAGCTATCCAGGTTACCCAGGCGATTATTAGTATAGTGACAATTAGAGAGAGGGACTATATTCTTGTTATCATTACAAGTAGCTTGAGGATGCACCACTTGGCAGTGAGCTGGAAATGCGCCCTACTCGTCGGCAGGCTACAAGTCCAAACGATTGTTGCCGGGGTAACGGGATCGCCTGTAGCTGAGGAACATCTCGTCATGACTAGTGAATTAAGCTAGTTGTTAATCTTAGTTCATTTCCAATATGAATTCCTGACCGTGGGAAATCAAGAATTCATGTCCTAGACATGATGCAAGACAAGACTGGTGAATTGACCAAACACAAGAAGGTACACCCACGGTGTCAAGACAAGCTATACTAGTCAAGTGAGCCTGCCTCAGCAGCTCAAGTTGTCAAATTATCATGCCAAGTCATGTCATGTTACAAGCTGGAAGTGCGCCGCCACGAGCCACTATCAAGTTATCTAGTTATTAAGGTTACAAGTTACAAGTTATTAGCCAGGATTTATTTATCGTGTCAGGGCCATAAGGCATATCACAATGCAACTATTCTACAAGTAAAAGAAACATAATCCTAAGTGCACCCAAACGGCCACCGATGTAAAAAGACATGAAAAGTACAATAAGGCTGAAAACATGACTTTATAAAATAAGACCATAAGAAAACACTTTTCTGATGTAACAAGAGATAACAAAACCAGGGACAACGCCATACTAGCATTAAATCAAATCGTGCCCACATCGTGTTCGGGTCGAGCTCGGGTCAAAAGGCGTAAGGATATAAACCAGGGGTAAAGTGTTCCCAAATTAGTGTCAAGATTCAAGAAAGCAGTACACAAATACAGGAAATCGTGTCAAGACGTGTCGAGTCTAGTCAAGTCGTGTTGTGAGCACCAAAATCTCAGGAAGCTCCAAATTATGAAAAGAAAACCAAAGCCCAGAGAAAGCAATACAGGCACTAGGGGTGCAGGGGTACAGGGGCACTAGGGCAGGCCAGGCATACTGGAGTGCGCCTAGAGGCAGCACACTAGAGTGTGCCAGGGAGGCAGCACACTAGAGTGCGCTTACTAGCTGCACACTAAAGTGCGCCTAGTCTGGACAGGTCAATCCGCGCCTAGAGCCAATGGGGCAAACCGCGCCTAGATCCATTGGATCAAATGGCGCCTAGGACCAGTGAGCCAAACCGCGCCTAAAACCCGTAGGTCAAAGAGCGCCTAAGTCAAGTGGAGTCAAAGTGCGCCTGGTCAAGTCAAGTCAGATGGCGCCTAGGCCCAAGGGTTAAACCGCGCCTAATTTCATGAAGTCAACCGCGCCTGATCTGGTAGATCAGATCGCGCCTAATCCATGAAATCGAATGGCGCCTAGGTCAAGGGAACAGTGAACTGCGCCTAAAATGATAATTATAGGCGCAGTCGGGCAAGCCAAGGAAAAGTAGGTGCTATCTGCCTAACAGGAGGAAATGGGCGCTATCTGCCAATCTGGGAAAGTAGGCACAGTCTGCCAACCGCGCCTAAAATGACGCCAAGGAGGCGCCATCGAGGGACGGAGGCGAACAGCACCCAAGGAGGCGCGATCGAGACGAACCGCGCCTAAGGAGGCGCGTTCGAGCGAGCCACGCCTAAAGAGGCGCGCTCGAAAAGGAGGCGCAGTCTGCGAACCGCGCCTAAGAAGGCGCAGTTGAACGAACAGCGCCTAAAGAGGCGTGTTCGAGGAAGTAGGCGCCATCGGCCAGAACAGCAAGTCATCTTCTCCAAAAATTCGAAAAGAGAACCCATGGAACTCAAAACTTTGGAACATCATAAATCCATCAATACAAACCCAAATCCGGATTTTCAAGGCTCTAACTTGTGTAAAATTGAAAGCTCTACAACATGGAAACATTAAATCCAACAAAAGAACAAGTTTGGGAGATCAAATCTCCAAAAATCCGAAAACACTCTAAACCTAGATCTACAAGATTCCAAGCTCCAAATCAAGAAAACCCAAGATCTAATGTTGCTCATAGGGTGCTAAACTAGCTAATGGGCACATAAAATCCAGCCCTCAAGTGTGAGCAAGGTGCACTTGCCTAATGGGGGTGATTCTCTCTTGGGGAAGAAGAAGAAGGAAGGGAGAGGGGGTGGCCGGCTGTGAAGTGGGAAAATGAGAGGGGAGAGAGAGAGAGAGAGAGGGGATTAAATGATGGTGGGGTGTGATGGAGGTGAGGGAGAGTATAGGTTAAAGGGTTCCAATGCAATCTCAAACCAAATAAAACCGAACCAAGTCTCCAAATCAAACCAAGTTAAACCAAGCCAAGCTCCTCCACATAAATTCGAGCCAAAATACGAAAGCCGAGAATACTGCAAGTTGAGCAAAATACAATGCAGGCCAAGGTCCAATCAAAATCCAGAAGTCATTAACCAGATTAACCTATAATAATAAATGACAATTAAACTACCACAAGATTACGAAATAAACTACAATTAACTAGACAAGAAAAATAAAATACGGGTCAGAAATACGAATACGCAATAAAATACGTATCACGAATTTCGAGATATTACAGGGAAATACACTAGCCATGTGACCAATCCCGGTTACTATATCCCTGTACCTAGCTTAGGCCTCGTACTGTGCACGCGGGTCCTAAGTCGTACCTTATTCATGTACTCCTGTACATGTACTCACCCCAGCCGATCACATGGACTAGATATATTTCAATACTGTGCACATCATGTCTGGTACTGCAGGATTATAGTTTTATTCTTGTACTTTACATGTTCCTGTACTTTACATTCATGCACTATAGTTCTTGTACTCATTCATGTACTTTACATTCATGTACTATATCTTCTGTACTCAGTTCCTGTACTACTTTCCTATATTTACCTGCTTATTTCTGTATTTTATTTCCTGTACTCTTGTATCCATTTCATGTTTATGTTTTATTACCTAGAATTGTACTTTGCTCCGCTCCTGACTGGATAAGTTGCAGGTGAGTTGGAGGCCATTTGCGACACCTTCTATGGACGGGATGTTGCTATTATTGCTGAGCCAGCTGGAGCTGTGCTGGACCTAGAGGCCGCAGAGGCTTAGTACCTTTCCTTTATGTCATTTACTATTTTGAGACTTAGTCAGACATTTGACATTTCTGGATGAATGTAATAAAACATATAGACTTGTACTATTTCTGGGATTTCGTTTATAGATGCTGTGATGTTACCTTACTTCATGATTACTTGTTAGTTTCCCCTAGTATTGGTACAGCTTACTTTGTCCTGTCCAACGACGAATGCTGGGCGTGTCCGACTCGTGTCCGATTATTCGGGAGCGGGTCGTGACATGTTTTTAGTGGTGGCCCATGCAGGTCTATCCTAATGGTACCTAGGTCTTAGCGTACTATTGGGGGACTTGATTTACACTAGGGAAACTTGAATCACAGCATAGGAAACGGGTATGTCGGGTACATATGGTTATTATATAAACATTTACATTTTTCTGGTAGATTAGGTTTTTATCAATCACGAAGTTTTCTTTTTATTCAGGATGGTCGCCACTAGGAAGACCGCAGATCTGTCAGAAGTTGCAGGCGGTTCAGGAGTTGCAGTCGGCACTGGAGTTGCAGGCGGTTCAGAGCAGGCTGTACCGAACGTTCAGACAGATCCGCTTCCGCCAGCACCTCCTATCTTTCCAGTACTGCCACCGACGATGATGTTCGACGGCGCTCAGGTGATGGCAATGTTCCAGCAGTTTATGGAGGCCCAGAACCACCAGGCTGCACAGTTCAGGGAGGCCCAGAATCAGCAGGCAGCGCAGTTCAGAGCGACTGTCGTTGACGCACTTAGGACCAGAGAGCCGGCAGCTCCAGCACCAGCTCCAGCAGCAGTTCCAGCACCACGAGGACCGAGACCGAGGACAGCCAAGGAGTACCAGAACCTTTGTCCGATGGACTTCTGGGGCGACGAGGGGATCATCTATGCAGATGAGTGGCTGGAGAATGCAGAGAGGACCTTGACCATGGCGAACATTCCAGAGGACCAGAAGGTGTCAGTGACTAGCATGCGACTCTTTGACTTGGCGAGATCTTGGTACCGGGAGGACCCCCAGTTGACGGAGCCCCGAGTGTCTTGGATAGTTTTTAAAACACTGTTCAAGGAGAAATTCTTTCCAGAGGTGGAGCGTGATGAGTTGAGGATACAGTTGGAGGCGCTGCAGCAGGGGACGATGACGGTGGCACAGTACACTTCGGAGTTCACCAAACTCAGCAGGTTCACTGAGAACCTGATTAAAAAGCCAGATGACAGGGCCTGGAGATTCAAGAAGGGTCTCACTAGGGAGCTGCGACATGCGGTGGCGATTAGCCATGCGACTACCTACTCTAGCATCCTTAAGATCGCCCAGGCAGTTGAGAAGGAGGCAGACCCAAGGCTGAAGAGGGACCGAGACGTGGGCAGCAGCAGTTTCCAGACACCGGCGAAGAGGGTCCAGACTCAGACTCAGGCAAGACCCCAGCAGCCGGCACAGCAGCAGCATCGACCAGCCAAAGCTCCTGCACATCAACATCAGAGACAGCAGCAGGGGATTACTTGCACATTCTGCTATCGGTCGGGACACCGCTTCGACGAGTACCGCAAGAGGCTCAGACTCTGCTTATTCTGCGGATCAGACGCACACCAGATGAGGAATTGCCCACAAGCTGCGGCTAGACTGATTGGAGGACCTCGAGGAGCTGGAGGACCACCCCCACTACCACCTGCACCACCCAGAGCTCTACCAGCTGTACCACAGAGGGGACCAGCTTTACCCACTCAGCAGCAGCAATTTGCACAGCGTCAGCAGAGGGGAGGACAGCAGCAGGGACGTGCTTACGTCATGGCGGCAGTTGAGAAGGATGAGGCAGTACCGGATGTGATCACAGGTTCTATACTTTTATATTCCTTCCCTGCCATTATATTGTTCGATTCTGGAGCCACACATAGCTTTGTATCATATGAGTTTCTACATAGACACGGCTTCACACCCAAGCCCACTAGGAGGAACTGTCGGATTATGACAAGAGGAGGGTTGGTGCCAGTGAGTGAGATGGTGGAATGCCCTATCACTATTGCTGGAAAAGAGATTAGAGCTCGACTTCTAGTGATGCCACTGCCCGGATTTGATATAGTCCTCGGCATCGACTGGATGAGCGAGCAGTTTGCCGTAATAGACTGCCATGAAGGAAAGGTGATCTTCAGCCCGCCAGGAGTTCCACCGTTCGAGATCAGTCGACGAGTTACAGAGAGGCCAGAGGGAGTCTATTTTGGAGCTGTTGCAGAAGACCAGGAGTTGCCGCATCCACTTATCACAGAGTTTCTCGACGTCTTTCCCGAGGAGCTGCCAGGATTGCCGCCAGATCGAGGCATGGAGTTCAGCATTGACCTATTGCCCGGATCAGCGTCGAAGTCTCAGTATTGTTATAAGATCAACCCGAAGGAAGCGGCAGAGTTAAAGGCACAGATTGATGAGCTAGAGGGCAAAGGATTTATTCGGTCCAGTGCCTCACCCTGGGGAGCACCGGTACTTTTTGTGCCTAAGAAAGATGGGATGGTGAGGATGTGCATTGACTACCGTGCACTCAACAACATCACCATCAAGAATAGGTACCCTTTGCCGCGAATTGATGAGCTGTTTGACCAGCTTAGTGGAGCGAAGGTCTTTTCTAAGATTAATCTTCGGTCGGGGTACCACCAGATTGTCACGCCCCGACTCGGAATCACCTGAATTATCGTCCTCGCAGGGGCCGTGATGCCGCACGAGCCTGGAGTTACGCTCATGCAAGGCAAGATGACAAGTTCTCAAATGGTTATCTTTTGATTCGATATTAACAACGAAAGGAAAACAGAGTATACGAAACAATTCTCTTTATTGATATCCGAAACTGAGATTACAATGGCTTTCGATAGCCTAACAATATATGCCCGATTGTCTACAACACTCAGGTTCTCTCTTGCCCACAAAGGATTTCACCGTTCCATACATCATGCCGTCTATATCTCGGCCGCATCAATCCAGTTGCGTAGTCCGAGCGTCAATGCGATCGCACACTTCAATGCGCTTCGACATTCCAAGCCTCAATACGTTCAAGCAACGCTTCGCCGCGAGCCATTCATTCCCAGCACCCTACATGAAGCTGGTGGGGGATCAGTACGTTCGTCCTCGCATGTACTGAAGCAAAGATCATCTTTCCAAACCGACATTTGTAATATTTATGTTGAATCATGCAACTTAGCTTATGATCTTGCTATGTTCTCCTTAGGGTCAATTTTATGACATATTCGAAAGCGTAAAGCATATTATCATAGCAGCATATTATCGAATTGAATAGGCAAGCAAACAAGCAATCTCGTATTTGATTCGTGGCGCGACTTACCAAGTCGACGCACTCGCCCTTGCACCGACGCAAGGTGAATACGCCGTATTTCTTCTCTGTCATGTTATATGTGCATCTCTAAGCAGGATCTCTATGCGGGACGCATCTGCGCCTACACTTTCAACCCATCGTTCCTTAACTATATGAAGGTCGTGGGCGTATCCGCGCCGGAATGGACTAAAGGAGTTTCTCTTTTATCTTTCCTTACTTTCTTTTCTCTTCTTTTTTTCTCTCTCGAATTTGGGTAGCCCGGCGTTTTACGGATTGGGTTGCAATCCCAACAACCGAAACTTATTGCGTGCCTACCATCATTTGCGGCTTCTCACATTTACGACCGAGTGCTAATCGGACATTCGCAGATGTACGCCTATCAAAGATTATCATCCCTCCTAGGCCGAACGGTCCCGGTGTCCCGGTGCGCCCGTTCGGAGGGAACGTTCCGTGCACGAAAGATATCATCGCAATTATCTCAAGTCCATCCCATTCGACCATGCAACGCCCTTATCATTCAAACAACCAAGCATAGCCTTGAGTCCAAGACTCAGACTTTATCATCTCGCATCTCTTTCGTTAACTTTCTGTGTTTTTACATTTCATACTTTGTTTCAATGATTCAATGGCATCGTGCCTCAACTCAATGCTCGTCAACCGGACGACCCGAAGGTCTCGAACACCTTTCGAGGCACCATGTCATATCCGACAGTTCTGCCATATTCATGCCACAACTGTATTCTCTCGCAACGAAGTCATCTTTTATTATCCCGTGCACGTAGGCACGTTTCGACCGTATATCCATGTTCTATAACTTAGCATTCAATGTTCGGGCCTGCGCGCTAGGGCGCTCACCTATTGTCTTTCAATGTTCTAGCCGTCTAACTCGTGCAGCAAAGGCATGGTATGGTTCGTGCACTAAGGCACTCGCCGAGTACAGTTATCCCATGTTCTTGCGGCTTGCGCACCGAGGCGCTCGCCTTAGCGATATCCGATGTCCCATAGCGACTCGTGTATATTGATGCACGTTTTATTTCAATTGTTCTAACTTAGTGTTCGACTCACACTATAATTTTATCTCCGATCGGACCATGCCCGTGGCGTCGATAGGTTAACTTTTAGCATACAATGATATATTTGACTTATCGAATGAAGGAGTAAAAAGAAGTCAATCCTCCCACCTTGTGTCAATATGCCTTTGTTGTTTCGCCGAGCCGATGCGGCTCGATTCCCTATCTTTGTTGCACGGTCACTCTCCTGACTTAGCCATTTGAGCACTTCGTGCTTCGTTGAGTTATACGCCCAATTCGCCTTAGCGTTCCCAAGTCTCGGCCCGTCGCAAGGCGACGATTTGATTTCACGGACCCCTTACTAAATATTGCAAAAGATCGACCTCTAATATTTTCCCGTCAAAGTATAACCTGCACACGAAACCAACTAAAATCAATACTTGCATCGATTCGGACTTGCGCCTTGGTCGATTCGATTTCTTAGAATCTTCGAGCCGATTCAACGCACTCATCCTTCGGGGCAACGCGGCGCTTCGCATCGATTCACTCGATACATTCTTTCGGGGCAAGGCAACTCTTCGCATCGACTTAGTTCGATGCGTTGCTCGGGACAACTTAACTCTCGTATCGTTTTGCATCGACACATTCCTTCCGTCAACGTGACTCGTTGAGTCAACGCTTCAGCGTAATGCACCGTGCGGAGCGGGGCATTACAGAATATACCACTCAAAACAAGGTTCGTCCTCGAACCAAAACCAACACTCTGACTAAGTGTTTCACCGGTCGTATCACGATCTCGTCCCACCAATGTTGTTCGATTTCATAATATCTCGCAAGCTTTTCACTAACATTTCAAGTCATCACTGCAGCTCGATTTGAATTTGGATACAACTCGATTCGGATTCGTACCTATATTCAAGGCGTCCCGAAGATATGTGTATTTCGACCAAGTCCAGTCATAGCAAATTGGAACAAAGCTGACAGGTAAATTTTAATGCTATGCTTGCCATCTCGTACTCTCGATCGGACTTATCCTTAGCAACAGTTCTCGAAATTTCATCGCATACGTATATTCGATACATACTTGATTTCATTCCATAAAGTTACTGCACGTGATGCGATTCAAAAATCGTATTTCTCGTTTTGTATGTTTCATCGGATTATCATTTCTGTGCGTCGCGTCAAGCCGTCGCGCATCCAATCACAACGAGTCTCCGCAACGCCTTGCGTTCGACGTCGCTATCCAACTTATTTCCGAAGTTTTGCTATGCACTTATCTCGATACGATTTCCTTCATTGACTTGCAAATGCATCAACGTTTAAGGCTACGCCTGCTAGGTTACTTAGTAGACACCATGCTTAAATTCTTCCGACGCAAGTTTAAATTGACATTGCTCAAAGGCCACAATCTATCCGACACAAAAGTTTACATCAATACGACGGTGCTCAAGGCAACGATCGCCCTGACACGAAGTCTCTACGATGCATCTTACATTCGATTTCCTAACGAGTAGGAATTTACTAGCCAAATTCCCAACTTATCCATCTCGCAACATCGAATATAATTTCGATTCGCGCAAGCTCAGTTGCAAGGTGAATCCGAATCTAACGACATGACTTGTAAGCCATTCCCTTATCGTTTCCTCTCGTGCATAGCACGTTTCTCACTATCGCCTAGACTTATCGTCAACATGCACCGTGTTATATTTGTTATCGGTGCAATCCCATATGTGATATCGCATGGGTCATCTTACGGTCTGCAGCATTCAATTTGATTTAGCGGTTAAGTCTTCTAGGGTCAGCTGCCCCGAAGCTACGCTCGATAATTGTGGATCATCACCGAAGGACAGTTTAATACGAACCATGCTATATCTTATTTCGGAGCCAAATCACGTTCCGACGATTCTATGCGACTACCCAATTTCGAACAAAACCATTTCTATCGGCGCAACTGATGCGCAACTATCCTTCGAGTTAAGTCATGCACTACCGTCGATGATTCCGCAATTTACGAAACATCTACTTGTATCGATTTTGAGTCTATCTTATTCGCGGGTCGACACACGAGATGCTATATGCATCAAGCAAACGCCGATGACTTATAGTCTCGTCTTTGATCAATCACAAAATTTACGATCAACCAAGTTCGTTCATTCTCATATCGTTACTTACAAAATTCTATAGCACGAGGCACACTCTCTTTTGTGTTCTTACATCGCTTATGTTTTCTTACGTATCGATCTCGATACGTCGTATCCATTTCGATAACGTAAGGGTCAACTTTGAATCCGTTTCAACGTCCACTTAACTCGCATCGCATACATCCAAGTTCGCAACGAACTTTTCCATACGCATCAACTTATTTTCCGATTCGCCGCATCCCGCTATACTTTGATCGCGTAACTGAGTTACCGATTATCCAACATTGAACCCTCGAGTTATACGATCACGCCCTCTAAGTTTCACGTGCTATCACTCATACTCAAATGAGTGTCGTCGTAACGTAACCAACTATTTCTTAGGCACGATTTCTCACGTCAACCAACTTTTTTATCGAAGTCGTACATCGTGCGATTCGATTACAATTTGCATCGCCCAACATTTCTATCGAAATTGCAAGTCGTACAATTCGATTCGCCTTAGCCGAACATTTCTATCGAAATCGCAAGTCGTGCGACTCATTTGTAAGCTCGAGTATTTCTTTCCCGTCGATCCGATTATTGCGTCAAGGCATAATCGTTTCGCTAGTCTCGGTCGTCCGACCAACTATAAATTCCGTCCGACGTATCGTTCATCGATACGAGTCTCGCCTTATCGTCCCAACCGATTTTCGAAGAACACTTGCATCAACATATCGCCATACAAATTTTCAACGAGTCTCGGTACTCTTCCGTCCGTTGCGGACAAACCTTCTGCAATTCTTACAACGTGTCGATGAATTTTATCGCACAAGTGCTATACCATATACCACTCGAAATAGAGTCATTCATCGCCTACGTGGTATGGCATATACCACTCGGAACTCAAGTCATTTCCCTCGCATTATACTTAGTATAGGCCAACGTTCTCTTCCGACTCACGATTTCCGCAGTGATCGTGCTTGATCACAACCGTAACTTTGATTCTATCAAAAATCCGACACGATTCGGTCAATATTTTCGTTTGCCAACATAAGTTTGGTGTGCAACCGAACGATTTGTACTATCGATTTACGATTTCAATTCTTTCCTTACGTTGCATCTCGTGCAACAATTTATTTAGACATGCGTTGCACCCCGTGCAACAAATTTCACTTCCGATACGCGTTGCACATCGTGCTACGATTTATTTCCGACACTTTCGTTTCACTTTGTACAACGATTTATTTCCAATTTCCTTTGCACTTCGTGCAACGGTTAATTTGATATGCGTTGCACCACGTGCAATAATTTTCACTTTTCAATACGCGTTGCACATCGTGCAACGATCATTTTCGATATTTACCGTACCTCGTGCAACAAATTACTCTCGACTTTCCAAGTCAATGCACAATCCGTTTAACACATTCGGTATTGGCTTATCACTTCTCACTTTTATTTTAACGCATATTCACCATTACTCGTTGCACTTCGTGTATCATTTTATTTCTCATTCAACATGTTATATTGCGACGACATCTCAAATCGTATTTCACAATTTGTTATGCTTGCAGCAACTAACACTTTTACGGCTCGTTTGTATTCAATGCAATATACCCTTCGCGACTTTCTTAGCAAACATCGTGTAATTTCCAAAACACATGCAGCAAAATTACACGATTTGTATTAGACTTATTGTATGGAACATCCAGTGCGACATCGAGTAGAGTCAAGAGTGATATCAAGTGGTGGTGGGCAACTTTTCAAATTGTAATGAAGCGAGCGTCCAGAGGAAATTGAGCCTAGAGCTCTGATACCAATTTGTCATGCCCCGACCCAAAATCACCCGAATTATCGTCCTCGCAGGGGTCGTGATGCCGCACGAGCCTGGAGTTGCGCTCGTGCAAGGCAAGATGACAAGTTCTCAAATGGTTATCTTTTGATTCGATATTAACAACGAAAGGAAAACAGAGTATACGAAACAATTCTCTTTATTGATATCCGAAACTGAGATTACAATGGCTTTCGATAGCCTAACAATATATGCCAGATTGGCTACAACACTCAGGTTCTCTCTTGCCCACAAAGGATTTTACCGTTCCATACATCATGCCGTCTATATCTCGGCCGCATCAATCCAGTTGCGTAGTCCGAGCGTCAATGCGATCGCACACTTCAATGCGCTTCGGTATTCCAAGCCTCAACACGTTCAAGCAACGCTTCGCCGCGAGCCATCCATTCCCTACACCCTGCATGAAGCTGGTGGGGGATCAGTACGTTCGTCCTCGCATGTACTGAAGCAAAGATCATCTTTCCAAACCAACATTTGTAATATTTATGTTGAATCATGCAACTTAGCTTATGATCTTGCTATGTTCTCCTTAGGGTCAATTTTATGGCATATTCGAAAGCGTAAAGCATATTATCATAGCAGCATGTTATCGAATTGAATAGGCAAGCAAACAAGCAATCTCGTGTTTGATTCGTGGCATGACTTACCAAGTCGACGCACTCACCCTTGTACCGACGCAAGATGAATATGCCGTATTTCTTCCCTGTCATGTTATATGGGCATCTCTAAGCAGGATCTCTATGCGGGACGCATCTGCGCCTACACTTTCAACCTATCGTTCCTTAACTATATGAAGGTCGTGGGCGTATCCGCGCCGGAATGGACTAAATGAGTTTCTCTTTTATCTTTCCTTACTTTCTTTTCTCTCCTTCTTTTCTCTCTCGAATTTGGGTAGCCCGGCGTTTTACGGGTTGGGTTGCAATCCCAACAACCGAAACTTACCGCGTGCCTACCATCATTTACGGCTTCTCACATTTACGACCGAGTTCTAATCGGACATTCGCAGATGTGCGCCTATCAAAGATTATCATCCCTCCTAGGCCGAACGGTCCTGGTGCCCCGAAGCGCCCGTTCGGAGGGAACGTTCCGTGTACGGAAGATATCATCGCAATTATCTCAAGTCCATCCCATTCGACCATGCAACACCCTTATCATTCAAACAACCAAGCATAGCCTTGAGTCCAAGACTCAGACTTTATCATCTCGCATCTCTTTCGTTAACTTTCTGTGTTCTTACATTTCATACTTCGTTTCAATGATTCAATGGCATCGTGCCTCAACTCAATGCTCGTCAACCGGACGACCCGAAGGTCTCGAACACCTTTCGAGGCACCATGTCATATCCGACAGTTCCGCCACATTCATGCCATAACTGTATTCTCTCGTAACGAAGCCATCTTTTATTATCCCGTGCACGTAGGCACGTTTCGACCGTATATCCATGTTCTATAACTTAGCATTCAATGTTCGGGCCTGCGCGCTAGGGCGCTCGCCTATTGTCTTTCAATGTTCTAGCCGTCTAACTTGTACAGCAAAGGCACGGTATGGTTCGTGCACTAAGGCACTCGCCGAGTACAGTTATCCCATGTTCTTGCGGCTTGCGCACCGAGGCGCTCGCCTTAGCGATATCCAATGTCCCATAGCGACTCGTGCATATTGATGCACGTTTCATTTCAATTGTTCTAACTTAGTGTTCGACTCACACTATGATTTTATCTCCGATCGGACCACGCCCGTGGCGTCGATAGGTTAACTTTTAGCATACAATGATATATTTGACTTATCGAATGAAGGAGTAAAAAGAAGTCAATCCTCCCACCTTGTGTCGATATGCCTTTGTTGTTTCGCCGAGCCGATGCGACTCGATTCCCTAACTTTGTTGCACGGTCACTCTCCTGACTTAGCCATTTGAGCACTTCGTGTTTCGTTGAGTTATACGCCCAATTCGCCTTAGCATTGCCAAGTCTCGGCCCGTCGTAAGGCGACGATTTGATTTCGCGGACCCCTTACTAAATATTGCAAAAGATCGACCTCTAATATTTTCCCGTCAAAGTATAACCTGCACACGAAACCAACTAAAATCAATACTTGCATCGATTCGGACTTGCGCCTTGGTCGATTCGATTTCTTAGAATCTTCGAGCCGATTCAACGCACTCATCCTTCGGGGCAACGCGGTGCTTCGCATCGATTCATTCGATGCATTCTTTTGGGGCAAGGCAACTCTTTGCATCGACTTAGTTCGATGCATTGCTCGGGACAACTTAACTCTCGTATCGTTTTGCATCGACACATTCCTTCCGTCAACGCGACTCGTTGAGTCAACGCTTCAGCGTAATGCACCGTACGGAGCGGGGCATTACAGATAAAGGTTCGGGAGCAGGATATTTCGAAGACAGCCTTCAACACCCGATACGGCCAGTATGAGTTCCTGGTGATGCCGTTCGGACTCAATAATGCCCCAGCTGTATTTATGAACCTAATGAATAAGGTTTTTCATAAATATTTGGATAAGTATATCGTAGTCTTTATTGACGACATTTTTATCTATTCGAAGACAGAGGAAGAGCATGTAGAGCACCTGCGGATTATTTTGGAGATTTTGTGGAAGGAGAAGCTGTACGGGAAATTCTCGAAATGTAAGTTTTTTTGGACCGAGTGGAGTTTTTGGGGCACGTAGTGACTGGAGAGGGGATTTCTGTGGATCCCAAGAAGATTGAGGCAGTAGAAGCATGGGCACCTCCCAAGTCAGTAGCAGAGATTCGTAGTTTCCTGGGTCTAGCAGGATACTACCGAAAGTTCGTGAAGGACTTCGCCAGGATAGCAGAGCCTATGACGAAGCTTACACGGAAGGACGAGGAGTTCATATGGAGCGATGCCTGCCAGTCAGCATTTGAAGAATTGAAGAGAAGACTCACGACGGCACCAGTTCTAGCTTTACCATTGGGATCAGGAGGATTCGTCATCTACAGCGATGCTTCAGGGAAAGGCTTGGGATGCGTGCTGGAGCAGAACAAGAAGGTCATAGCTTAGGCTTCTAGACAGTTGAGGCCCCATGAGAAGAATTATCCTACACATGACTTGGAGCTTGCAGCAGTCATATTTGCCTTGAAACTGTGGAAGCATTACCTATATGGAGAGAGAGTAGACATCTTCACGGACCACAAAAGCCTGAAGTATGTCTTTACTCAAAAAGAACTGAATATGAGGCAGCACAGATGGCTGGAACTCATGAAGGATTTTGACATCAGTCTGCAGTACCACCCTGGGAAGGCGAATGTGGTGGCAGATGCTCTTAGTCGATATCTTGTTGCCATGTATCTCACTATGGACCGGCATCTATTGGAGGACCTTGAGAGCCTTGGGATTGAGATTGTACTACCAGGATTGGGCGGACAAATGATGCACATACAGATACAGTCGGGACTGCTAGAGAAGATTAAGGAGGCCCAGATTCTTGATGAGGACTCCAATGTCTTAGAGCTCAGGCGGAGGCAGGACTGCTCGACGACTTCACCATTGCGGAGGACGGATCCTTGAGGCACGGGAGCCAGCTGTGTGTGCCCAAGGACTTGAGAAAGGAGGTGATGTAGGAGGCCCACCAGTCGCAGTATTCTATACATCCTGGGTCTACCAAGATGTATAAGGATCTACGAGAGTATGTGTGGTGGTATGGGATGAAGAGAGAGGTCGCCAGATTTGTTTCTAGATGCCTTGTGTGCCAGCAAGTCAAGGCGGAGCGCCAGAGACCAGCAGGACTACTCCAGCCTTTACCCATCCCAGAATGGAAGTGGGAGCATATTACCATGGACTTCGTCTCTGGATTTCCGCGTACTCCTAGTGGCAAGGACGCTATTTGGATGATCGTGGATAGATTGACAAAGTCTGCCCATTTCATTCCGTTCAAGGTTTGGCTATCGACCGAGAAGCTTGCAGACCTTTACATGCGTCAGATCATGAGGATTCACGGGGTACCAGTTAGCATCGTTTCAGATCGAGACAGCCATTTCACATTACACTTTTGGAGAAGTTTACAGCAGAGCTTGGGATCACAGTTGAAGTTCAGTACCGCCTATCATCCACAGACGGATGGGCAGTCCGAGAGGACCATTCAGACCTTGGAGGACATGCTGCAGGTTTGTGCACTCGACTTCGGTGGTTCGTGGGAGGACCATTTACACCTAGTAGAGTTTGCCTATAACAACAGTTATCAGGCCAGCATCGAGATGACCCCATTCGAGGTGCTGTACGAACGGAGATGTCGTACGCCGTTATCTTGGGACGACGTTGGCGAGAGAGCTTTACTTGGGCCAGAAATGGTGGTAGACTCAGCAGAGAAAGTCAGACTGATCAGAGAGCGTCTCAGGGTTACGCAGGATCGGCAGAAGCATTGGGCGGACAGCAGCAGACGACCACTTGAGTTTGAGACTGGAGACAGAGTATTCCTGAAGATCTCACCGACTAGGGGCGTTATCAAATTTGGCAGAGGAGGGAAGCTCAGTCCGAGATTCATCGGACCTTTCGACGTGACGGCACGGATTGGCGAGGTAGCATATCGACTGGCGCTTCCAGCTAGCTTGGAGGGAGTGTACGACATTTTCTACGTATCTCAGCTTCGACGATACATTCCAGACCCGAGCCATGTGGTGGACTATTCCGAGCTAGAGGTGGGCCCGAGATTGACTTACAAGGAGCAGCCAGTAGAGATCCTCGATCAGAGGGAGAAGCGCTTGCGGAACCAGACTATTCCTCTCGTTTGCGTCATGTGGAGACATCACTCTCCGGGAGAGTCCACATGGGAGCGCGAGGACGAGATACGGGAGCGCTATCCCACTTTATTTGATTGTACTCTGTTTGTGGGATTCTAATTTCAATAAATGACTAGTGTTTGGACCCTTGTGATTTGCTGAGATTTTTTTGTTTTGGTTGTGTTGCTTGTTTTGTCCTTTGAATTTTGAGGACGAAATTTTTTTTAAGGGAGGGAGATTTGTAACTCCACTTCCCGGTTTTTAAATAAATAATTAGATTCTAGTTATTAATCAATTGATATTATTAAGCTTTAAATAATAAATTAGTTTTAAACAATAAATTTTAGATGATATATTTTGGAGGGAATTAATTTTGGACCACTTTTCTAATTTGAAAAGTTGTTACAACAACCTGGGCCCACCATGTGAGTTTAAAACTGTTTTTAAAACAATTTCCTGCAATTATGAAAAAGCAGAGGGTTTTATAGCAAATAATTCTTAGCGGAGAGGGTCTTTTGCAAAATTTCTTAGCGGGAGGGGTTAAGTGCAAATTGCACTTTTTCTCATTACATATTTTGGTTGGCAGAGAGAGAAAATTATTCTCTTCCTCCAACGTTTCTTTCTGAGCGATTGGGAGAGGATTGTTCCAGAGGAACTCGGGAGCCCTAACCCTAGCCGGCGGCGAAGGCGACGTCCACTGATCTCCGACGGGATCTCGGCGACACCATCCCCTCCATGCATTAGGAGCTTCTCTTCGAAGAGATTGTGAGTTCGATTTCCTCGTGGCACTGGCGACGAGCAGCTTTCCGAGAGTCTGCTCCACTCTTCTTCCTGCGCGACGGCGAAGTCTCCTTCTCGGCGAGTTTTTGTCTACTCGACAAGGGAACGGATGACTTCCACGAGTGCGTCTCCGATGATCTCTCGGTTTGACACCGTGTCCGTATTCTGATCCTTGTAGAGGTAGGTTCTTCGGTCCGATTTTGCTCGTTGTCTCTCTTTTCTTCCGATCTATATTTTGATCCAACCTCTCATTGGAATTTCAGATCATTTAGTTCCTCAACTGTGGATCAGAACGTTTAGGTCGAGCAGATCTTGTCTGACCGTTTTGAGTTGGGGTGAGTTGTTCCTTATCCTCTATTTATCATTCAAATTGCATTCCAATCTATTCGGATTAAATTCCGAGATCAACTAGAAATTGAGTTGAAGTTTTTAAGCATTTCTTAAGATTTATTCTGGATATGTTCTTCCATGAATATTTGCTCCTCTTGAATTTGTGTCGGAGCTGAATCAACCAATTGGTAAACTGTTGGATCAGAATATTTGCACTGATCTGAGGGGTTATGTTCGGCAGTACCAGAGCTGAGTTTACTGCTCGTATTTTTGTCAGGTACGAATTCTGGATTTCATCGAATTTTGAAGAAATTCTCACACCTGAGTTTGGTTTCCTGTGTATTTTTGGTTTGAACATTTCAGAGATTCTGGATATCTGTACGCGAGGGGAGAGTGATCGAATTCTCAACTTCCTTTCTGTTTGAAGAACCAAATCTCCAGGTACTTATGTGATCTCCTACTTTCCTAAATTTTACTTCTCTATTTTCTTTGAGTATGGGTAGTGTGGCCAGGACCTTTTATTTCGGGATGTAGCCTGTATTGATTGTTGCTGAGTTCGGGTGCGTGTTGGGGTACCTTCGTGTCCGACCCAAGGGTTATGTCAGAATGTTCGTGCCAATTCTGTAGCTGTGTTCGTTGATGATCCCCTGGCTAGAGTTGTCCGTTGGGATGCAAGGTTCTTCGAGTAGGAGTGCAGTTGATTTGAGCTTGCTGTTGCCTAGATCTTCATTCAATTTCTTATACCTGGCTTTGTGTTCTTGGTTCAATTTGTATAATCGATTGGGTTGGGTTGAAGGAAGTTGTTCAATTTGATTTTGTATATATATTTCTTTCACTGAGTGTGTGTTCAGTTTGTTCTATTCTGAATATTTATTGGGGTTATATTCCTATTGAAATGAGTTATAGTTGTTTTTTTTAAAGCAAGGAATTGGTTGGGTTGCTGATAACCGACAGCTTTAGAGGACTAATGCAGGACTGTATGATTTATTAGCTCGGGTTTTGGGTATTGTTGGACCTGAATGGCCAGGGGTAAAATTTTAAGAAGAATTGTTATCCTAATTTTTCTTCAAGTGGTTATTATGTGTTAGTCCAGGAGTTGAGTTGTATTAAGCTATTATAGGACTGATATTAATTGCCATAGTATTGAGTTTAATTGATGTCCTATTGGAAACCTAAGATTTGAATCTTCATTTTTTGCTGTAGCACCTATGGGACAGTTGGTAATACCTGTGCATATGATTTGATACTCAGTATAACCTGAGATGGGAGTTCAAGTTAAACTTGGGGTTGCTCTACACTATTTTGGGAATGAGTTAGGGACCTAGATAATTTATATTCTAATAATGATTTTTAAGAATAGTTACTGAATAGTTAATATCTGGGTTTAACCAATATTATAATTTTAGAACTACAAAACACCAATTAGATCTTGATTAGTTTTTAACCCACTTGTACAAATTATAAATTCAGGAAGACATCCAGTTCCTGATTACCAGTATTTTTCAGAGCCAGGCAAGTACTCTTCTACGGCCTTGTGCATTTACATTCCTGTACCCTTTATTATGACACTGTTATAGCACGACATCATGTACTCCTGTATTCTGGTACTCTTGCTCTTGTACTTGTTAGTGTCGGGTGGAGAAATACACTAGCCATGTGACCAATCCCGGTTACTATAACCCTGTACCTAGCTTAGGCCTCGCACTGTGCACGCGGGTCCTAAGTCGTACCTTATTCATGTACTCTTGTAAATGTACTCACCCCAGCCGGTCACATGGACTAGATGTATTTCAATACTGTGCACATCATGTCTGGTACTGCAGGATTATAGTTTCATTCCTGTACTTTACATGTTCCTGTACTTTACATTCATGCACTATAGTTCCTGTACTCATTCTTGTACTTTACATTCATGTACTATATCTCCTGTACTCAGTTCCTGTACTACTTTCCTGTATTTACCTGCTCATTTCTGTATTTCATTTCCTGTACTCTTGTATCCATTTCATGTTCATGTTTCATTACCTAGAATTGTACTTTGCTCCGCTCCTGACTGGATAAGTTGTAGGTGAGTTAGAGGCCATTTACGACACCTTCTATGGACGTGATGTTGCTATTATTGCTGAGCCAGCTGGAGCTGTGCTGGACCTAGAGGCCGTAGAGGCTTAGTACCTTTCCTTTATGTTATTTACTATTTTGAGACTTAGTCAGACATTTGACATTTCTGGATGAATGTAATAAAACATATAGACTTGTACTATTTCTGGAATTTCGTTTATAGATGCTGTGATGTTACCTTACTTCATGATTACTTGTTAGTTTCCCCTAGTATTGGTACAGCTTACTTCGTCGTGTCCAACGATGAAGGCTGGGTGTGTCTGGCTCGTGTCCGATTATTCGGGAGCGGGTCGTGACATACATACTCTATATTCATTTAATATCCATACTACATAGGCTCATAGATTACACAAAATGCATATATCGTATAGTCACTCTTCTACTTAAAATCAATACTGTACCAATTGGGCATTCAATAAATTTTAGGATTAAAGTATGTTGTAGTACTTCATGTTAGCTTTCCGAAACTTTAAACGGATAGCATTTTCGTGTTCGAAAGCTCCCGGAATCGCGAAAATACCGAAACACGTTCGTCTTTCGTATAGCTGATACTCGAATAACTCTACAGAAAGTTTTAGAACGAATTTGGCTAATTAAAATATATATTTGGAAAGCTAACTTCGATACGCTTTGTCACCTCCATTTCCTGTATTTCGTATTATGCTCGTATTTGGATTTTGGCACGTATTTTAAATTTTCTCGACTTGCGGATTTTGGTTTCTTGTAAATGGGTTTTGGACCATGGCTTGGTTTTATTTTGTGGAAGTTGGTTTGGTTTGGTTCATCATGAGTGGAACACTTTAGCCTACACTCTATCCTCAACACAACACAACCACCCTCATTATATCTCCACCAACTTTTTCTCTCTCCTCTTTACTCTCCATTAACTTCTCCATCTTCTTCCTTCTTCCACACAACTCCCCAACCCATAGGCAAGTGCACCTTGCCAACAAATAAGCACCCAATTTTATTTGTTCATTTGATAGATTAGGACATGGAGAACAACTTTAGAACTTGACATTTTGTGATTTGGAGCTTTCATTCTTCTAGATCTAGGTTTTTACTATTTTCGAAAATCCATGGTTTTGATCTATTAAACTTCGATTTTTGCATATTTTGATGCTTCCATGTGGAAGAAAACTCGATTTTACTCAAGTTAGAACTTTGAAAATCTAGATTTGGTTTTGATTTGACAAAGTTATGAAGATTTGAAGTTCTTGGTGTTCTTGGACCTGCTCTCGGCCAGGAAGAACATCCCTCTGCCTTGCGCTCTTTAGCGCAGGGCCGATTGCGCACGACTTCAGCCAGTGCTTTGCGCTGCGCTGGATTGCGCTGGCGTAAGCCATCCATGCGCAAGCCAGCCATGCGCAAGCCATCCATGCGCAAGTCAGCCTTGCGCAATCCACCTCTGCGCAAGTCAACCTTGCGCAATCCGACCTCTGCGCAAGTCAGCCTTGCGCAATCCACCCCTGCGCAATCCTCCTGTGCGCAATCCATCTGCTGCGCCATCCACTCCTGCGCAGTTGGTACCCTGCGCAGCTCACCCTGCGCAGTTGGCCTCCTGGCGCACTTGACTCCTGCGCAATCCAACCCCCTGACCCCTTGCGCAAACCATTGGCTCTTAGAGATTTGGTTTTATTTGTCCTTAATACTTGGCTCTTCTATAGCCCTGTATTTTGATATTGTATTAGATATTTTACGCCCATTTTATATCCTTACGCCTTTTGTCATGAACTTGATTTTACTTAATATGTTTGGAATGTCTATTGTACATGGCATGGTATGACAAGGAACTAGCATAACCCGACAGTGACCCGTTGTGGTGCACTCCTGACATGACCAACCTGACATGACAGTGACCCGTAGTGGTGCACTCCTAACAAGCACCCTGACATGATTTATCTTGATAACTTGATAGTGGCCCGTGGCGGCGCACTCCTGACTTGACTTGACTTGATAACTTGACTTGACTTGCCTTGACACCGTGGGTGTTCCTGCTTGCTTGCTTGTACAATCCACTTGTCTTATCTTGCATCATGTCTAGGACGTGACTTCCTGGGTACCACGGCCAGGGACTCGCGCTAAATTGGATTAGGCTAATTATTAGATCAAACTAGAACATGGAGAATTCCCAGTCACAGGCAATCTCGTTATCTGGGCGCTTTAATAGACTTGTAGCTTGCCGACGAGTAGAGCACATTTCCAGCACACTGTCATGTGTTGCACCCTCTAAGTCACCTAAGGGTATATCGTTTCCTGGGCGATGTACCCAACCATACTCTCAACCCGCGGAAGGATAACTGGATGGTCTGCAGGGCTTGGGACTGGAAGTTTCTCACTTGCATCTTGTTAGTAATTAGGCTTGTGATAACCCTAGTTAGTTAAAGTAGTAAGCCATAGTACTTGCTTGGCCGATTGCGAATGGATGATGTCCAGCCTTGTCTAAGTCTTGTCTAGCTCCAGTACCTGCTATCTCCTGAGCATGTTTGTTTTACTTATCTTAACGATAAATGGGTAGAGACAGTGAGCTATTCAGGCGAAGGGGTACAATCCCGGTCCTTGTTTGGTTTAAGGATTGTAACCTGGCTCCCGGAATGGTTCCACGTCCCTAGTCGTTTATCGCCCTGTGTACTTTACTGCTTGTACTTTCTTTTATTCTTTATGTTCAGATATGCTGGCTTTTGTTCTTATTTATGGCCTCCTTTGTGGCACTTGCTCTTTCTGGGGTTTGACCCCGCTGGTTTTGTGTGGCCAGATTTCGGAGCAGCTCCCGAGGATCTACCAAGCTTCCAGCCCAATGGTGACAATTAGACGGAACCCGGGCCAAGAGTGGGTTTTCCTTTTTGTTTCACCCACTTATATGTAAATTTATTCTTTTGAGGCGTTTAGCCGACGAGCACCTGTTAGCTCGATGCACATTTACTTACTGTCTGTCTACGGGCTGTAAGCATGATTAACAATTCCTAGGGTTGATCATGTATGACTGAACTCTTGCTAGTCCCATTATTTTGTACGACTAGCTTCATGATCATCCAATATGTAATATTTGGGACGCCTTATATATATATATTTGATGCTCTAATATCTTGTAAACTCTGTTAATTGCTTGAGATTGAGACAATAGGCTTGACCTTAAGAGACTGCTGGCTTGTAGTAAACCCTCATATCTAGACAGCCGTGACCGTATAGTTGAGATGTATTCTATTTCAATATACGTAGCTGGCTATGTCTGCCCCCGCTCTCCAGTATTCTGGTCCTGGGGCGTGACATGGTTTTAGTGGTGGCCCATGCAGGTCTTGTCAATCAAGAAATGTGAGGGTTTACCGAATAGATGTCTCAATCAATATTTGCCCTTGATCTCTGCTCGTATCTTCAAATCCCTGAGATTCTTGACCTGATCACATGCTTGTATCATTGATCTGTCCTGGTCCTTTCCTTACTGTTCCCTATGTCGTCTTCTTCAGCGGCATTACTCTCGGACCTGCCAACCAGCCAGAGGAAGCTCGACAAGCACCCCAGCGCCAGGAAGATCAAGCTCAGCACTCTGGAGTAGCCTCCCGAGTTATGCTTCCCGGAGGCTCGGAACCTCTAGTTCAGGCAGCTCCGCCTGCTCAACCAGCTAGACAGGATGAGGGACCTTTGGTAGGGCTTATCAGAGAACTGCTTGCATCCCAAGATCGTCGAGGCGACGCCTTGCACCAGGAAGTTCATGATGCACTAAACCGAGGAGGTCCCCAAGGGAATCAGGCGGCCAACAGTTTCAAGCGCTTGAACCCTCCCTTCTTTGACGGCAGTGAAGATGCGGTTGCTGCGGACGCTTGGCTTCAGGATACCGAGGTGGTTCTAGAAGCAGCTAGGACACCTGAAAATGAGAAGGTGGCGGTGGTACGCCTACAGTTGTTAGACTTGGCTCACGATTGGTGGGCGGCTCAGGCCATGGGATTAGCGGCACCAGTCACTTGGGTGACGTTCAGAGAGAGATTCCAGACGAAGTACTTCGATGCGGTGGCACGGTACGACCGGCAGACCCGGTTCACCAACTTGAAGCAAGGAGGCAGGACGGTCGATGGCTATGCGACCGAGTTTTCCAGGCTGAGTAGGTTCGCCCCCACCTTGGTGGCAACCGAGTTCGATAGGGCTCAGCAATTCCAACAAGGGCTGCACTTAGAGATATTATTGGCTGTGGAGCAGTTCGAGCACCAGACGTTCGATGCAGTGTTGAAGGCAGCAAGGAGGCATGAGTATACCTCCCGGAGAATTGTGGACAGGACCGGAGGCAGAAAGCGATCCCACAACCAGATGCACCAATCATCAGCTCCAGCCCCGGCAGCTAGGGGATTGACCATTAGAACTCCGAGGCGGGCGGCCTCAGTGACGTCGGTTCAGCATTCGACCTCGATGTACCCGTAGCAGCAGAAGCAGTCTTCCGCGGTGGGATGTTCTCATTGCGGGAAGCCGGGCCATGTAGTGGCAGAGTGTCGTAGGGCACAGGGATTGTGCCTGGCTTGTGGAGGAGCAGACCACCAGATAGGGACCTGCCCGAATAGGGGAGGTCCATCATCATCCAACCTTTCTAGTTCTTCGGTGAGAGGACCAGCCCCAGCTCCAGTTCAGCAGCAGCAGCAGTACCCGAGGCCATTATTGCACCAGGCCCAGGCCTTTCAGCAGCAGAACCAGCAGCAGATCACCCAGGTTCCAGCACAGAACCGACAGAGGGGTTTCCAGCAGAGGGGACCCGCAGCTAGAGGTCAGGCTATGATGATGACCATGGAAGAAGAAGTTGTACCAGGTAAGGTTGTGGCAGGTACTATTCTCGTCAACACCTTTCCAGCATCTGTATTTTTTGATTCTGGTGTATCACATTCATTCATGTCTGTACGATTCGCGACACGGATAGGATTGGAGCCCGAGTCATTATCAGTGAGGCTCAATATACTTACTGGTAATGGTCTTGTGGGAGTAGATCGAGTGTTTTCCTCGTGTCGGATCGTAGTTAGCGGTAGAGAGTTCCCCGCTAGGCTCATAGAGTTCCCTATGGCAGACTATGATGTAGTCCTAGGCATGGATTGGTTGAGGAACCATTATGCTAGGATAGACTGCCATGCTGGCAGAGTTGTCTTTAGTATTCCCGGAGAGCCAGAGTTTTTATTTTCCACAGGCACAGTAGAGCCATCTCCTCCAGTATTGCGGATGGCAGTAGCAGCAGTGCAGTTGTCCCGGATAGTTAAAGAGTTTCCAGATGTCTTCCCAGAGGAACTTCCAGGGATGCTACCAGAGCGGAAGATCGAGTTCACCATCGACTTGATTCCCGGGACAGCACCAGTATCAGAGCGAGTCTACAGAATGGCGCCTTCAGAGTTGGAAATTTTGTACAAGATGATTGAAGAACTCAGGACCAAGGGATTCATTCGTGCAAGTGGATCGCCTTGGGGAGCCCCGATGCTTCTTGTGAAAAAGAAGGATGGTACGTCTAGGCTATGTGTTGATTATCGTACCTTGAACTCAGTGACAATCAAGAACAGATACCCTCTCCCGAGGATAGATGACTTGTTTGATCAACTCAAGGGGGCTTCAGTTTTCTCGAAGATAGACTTACGGTCAGGATACCACCAGATCAGAGTCAAAGAGCAGGACATCCCGAAGACGGCATTCAGATCTAGGTATGGGCATTGGGAGTTTCTAGTTATGCCCTTTTGAGCGACCAATGCGCCGGCAGTGTTCTTGGACCTCATGAACCGAATTTTCATGCCTTACTTGGATCAGTTTGTGATAGTATTCCTTGATTACATCCTGGTCTATAGCAAGAGTGAAGCAGAGCACGAGCAGCATCTCAGAATTGTCCTCCAGATTCTCAGAGAGCACCAGTTGTACGCCAAGTTTAGTAAATGCGAGTTCTGGCTCGATCGTATTTCTTACTTAGGTCACATCATTACCAGAGGAGGAGTGGAAGTGGATCCCCAGAAGATTGTGGCTATCGAGGCATGGCCAGTACCCAGCTCAGTGGCAGAAGTTCGCAGCTTTCTTGGATTGGCCGGCTACTACCGGCGGTTCGTCTCTGATTTTGCAAGGATTTCAGCGCCGATGACCCAGTTGACCCGCAAGGATGTGCCGTTCGTTTGGACAGCAGAATGTCAGGAATTATTTGAGAAGTTGAAGCGAGGTTTGATAATGGCTCCCATTCTTACCCTTCCAGATGGGACCGGAGGATTCACAGTTTATTGCGACGCTTCAGGCAGAGGATTGGGATGTGTTTTGATGCAGCATGGGAAGGTAATTGCTTATGCGTCACGTCAACTTTGTGATCATGAGAAGAATTACCCGACCCACGACTTGGAGCTAGCAGCAGTAGTATTTTCACTTAAGTTGTGGAGGTACTACTTGTACGGAGACAGAGTGAAGATATTTACTGATCATAAGAGCCTGAAGTATGTTTTCACCCAGAAGGATCTTAATATGCGGCAGAGAAGATGGCTCGAGCTACTGGTGGACTACGATGTGGATTTGCAGTATCATCCAGGGAAGGCCAACGTTGTAGCAGATGCGTTGAGCCAGAGAGCCGGAGTTTATTTCCTGACGGCGCAACCAGAGCTATTGGCGGATCTTCAGAAGATGGGAATTGAAGTGGTTCTTCCTTCCAATGTGGCCTAGATGGCCAGCCTACAGATTCAGTCCACCATAGTTGAGAGGATCCGGACAGCACAGTTAGCAGATTCCAAGATTCAGCGGCTCAGAGCAGAGTGCGAGGCAGGAAGAAGGCCAGAGTTATGTATTCATGAGGATGGTACACTTCGACACGACACGCGTCTTTGTATACCCAGTGGAGATATCAGACAGGAAGTCATGGCAGAGGCTCACAGTTCGCAGTACTCCATTCATCCAGGCGGTACGAAGATGTACCGAGATATTCGTCAACACTTTTGGTGGAATGGTATGAAGAGGGAGATAGCCCGGTATGTCTCTCGATGTTTGGTTTGCCAACAGGTCAAGGCTGAACATCAGAGGCCAGCTGGACTTCTTCAACCTTTACCGATCCCAGAATGGAAATGGGAGCACATAACCATGGATTTCGTGACTGGATTACCCAGATCTTCGGCAGGCAGAGATGCTATTTGGGTCATTGTGGACAGACTTACCAAGGTGGCACACTTTCTTCCATTTAGAGTTGGACAGTCGACGGCGCAGCTAGCAGAGATGTATCTCAGGCAGATCGTCAGACTTCACGGAGTGCCAGTCAGCATAGTATCAGACAGGGATACGAGATTCACATCGCACTTCTGGCGCAGTCTTCATCAAAGTTTGGGGACTCGTCTCAAGTTCAGCTCAGCGTATCATCTGCAGACAGATGGGCAGTCAGAGCATACTATACAAACTCTCAAAGATATGTTGCGGTCATGTACCCTTGACTTCGGTGGTTCGTGGGAGGATCACCTGCACCTGGTGGAATTCTCGTACAACAATAGCTTCCAGGCCAGTATCCAGATGGCACCCTTCGAGGCTCTGTATGGTAGGAAGTACAGATCCCCGTTAGCATGGGACGATGTCGAAGAGAGGCAGATGCTCGGTCCAGAACTGATTTCTCAGACGGTTGAAGTGGTCAGGAAAGTCAGAGATCACCTCCGAGTTGCTCAGGATCGCCAGCGCCATTGGGCCGATGCTCATCGGCGTCCCTTAGAATTTGCCGTCGGCGACCATATATTCCTTAGGATCTCGCCTACCTGCGGCGTCATTCGTTTTGGCGTGCGGGGAAAGCTTAGTCCTAGGTATATAGGGCCGTTCGATATTCTGGAGCGAGTAGGCGATGTGTCCTATCGTCTCGCTCTTCCGCCGTCGCTAAGTGAGGTACATGATGTATTCCATGTATCCCAATTAAGACGGTACATCCCGGACCCGAGCTATATCCTAGATTATTCGGAATTGGTTGTTGGTACCAACCTTTCGTATGAGGAGAGGTCTGTGTCTATTTTGGACCGGAGGGAAAAGACGCTCAAGAACAAGACTATTAACTTAGTTCGTGTTGCTTGGGGTCATCACACTCTAGGTGAGTCAACGTGGGAGCGTGAGGACGACATCCGATCGCGATATCCCTACCTGTTTGACTCGTGAGGTATAATGTCTTTCTTATGCCTTACACTTTCCCTTCCTTGCTTGTATTGTATGATTGTATGATTGAACTGCTTAGTGTAGCTTGTCTGTGCTTAGTATAGCTTGTCGTAGCAATCTCTAGCTCCTTGATTAAATTCCGAGGACGAAATTCTTTGAAGGTGGGTAGAGTTATCACCTCCATTTCCTGTATTTCGTATTATGCTCGTATTTGGATTTTGGCACGTATTTTAAATTTTCTCGACTTGCGGATTTTGGTTTCTCGTAAATGGGTTTTGGACCATGGCTTGGTTTTATTTTGTGGAAGTTGGTTTGGTTTGGTTCATCATGAGTGGAACACTTTAGCCTACACTCTACCCTCAACACAACACAACCACCCTCATTATATCTCCACCAACTTTTTCTCTCTCCTCTTTACTCTCCATTAATTTCTCCATCTTCTTCCTTCTTCCACACAACTCCCCAACCCATAGGCAAGTGCACCTTGCCAACAAATAAGCACCCAATTTTATTTGTTTATTTGATAGATTAGGACATGGAGAACAACTTTAGAACTTGACATTTTATGATTTGGAGCTTTCATTCTTCTAGATCTAGGTTTTTACTATTTTCAAAAATCCTTGGTTTTGATCTATTAAACTTCGATTTTTGCATGTTTTGATGCTTCCATGTGGAAGAAAACTCGATTTTACTCAAGTTAGAACTTTGAAAATCTAGATTTGGTTTTGATTTGACAAAGTTATTAAGATTTGAAGTTCTTGGTGTTCTTGGACCTGCTCTCGGCCAGGAAGAACATCCCTCTGCCTTGCGCTCTTTAGCGCAGGGCCGATTGCGCACGACTTCAGCCAGTGCTTTGCGCTGGCTCAAGCCATCCATGCGCAAGCTAGCCATGCGCAAGCCATCCATGCGCAAGTCAGTCTTGCGCAATCCACCTCTGCGCAAGTCAACCTTGCGCAATCCGACCTCTGCGCAAGTCAGCCTTGCGCAATCCACCCCTGCGCAATCCTCCTGTGCGCAATCCATCTGCTGCGCCATCCACTCCTGCGCAGTTGGTACCCTGCGCAGCTCATCCTGCGCAGTTGGCCTCCTGGCGCACTTGACTCCTGCGCAATCCAACCCCCTGACCCCTTGCGCAAACCGTTGGCTCTTGGAGATTTGGTTTTATTTGTCCTTAATGCTTGGCTCTTCTATAGCCCTGTATTTTGATATTGTATTAGATATTTTACGCCCATTTTATATCCTTACGCCTTTTGTCATGAACTTGATTTTACTTAATATGTTTGGAATGTCTATTGTACATGGCATGGTATGACAAGGAACTAGCATAACCCGACAGTGACCCGTTGTGGTGCACTTCTGACATGACCAACCTGACATGACAGTGACCCGTAGTGGTGCACTCCTAACAAGCACCCTGACATGATTTATCTTGATAACTTGATAGTGGCCCGTGGCGGCGCACTCCTGACTTGACTTGACTTGATAACTTGACTTGACTTGCCTTGACACCGTGGGTGTTCCTGCTTGCTTGCTTGTACAATCCACTTGTCTTGTCTTGCATCATGTCTAGGACGTGACTTCCTGGGTACCACGGCCAGGGACTCGCGCTAAATTGGATTAGGCTAATTATTAGATCAAACTAGAACATGGAGAATTCCCAGTCACAGGCAATCTCGTTATCTGGGCGCTTTAATGGACTTGTAGCTTGCCGACGAGTAGAGCACATTTCCAGCACACTGTCATGTGTTACACCCTCTAAGTCACCTAAGGGTATATCGTTTCCTGGGCGATGTACCCAACCATACTCTCAACCCGCGGAAGGATAACTGGATGGTCTGCAGGGCTTGGGACTGGGAGTTTCTCACTTGCATCTTGTTAGTAATTAGGCTTGTGATAACCCTAGTTAGTTAAAGTAGTAAGCCGTAGTACTTGCTTGGCCGATTGCGAATGGATGGTGTCCAGCCTTGTCTAAGTCTTGTCTAGCTCCAGTACCTGCTATCTCCTGAGCATGTTTGTTTTACTTATCTTAACGATAAATGGGTAGAGACAGTGAGCTATTCAGGCGAAGGGGTACAATCCCGGTCCTTGTTTGGTTTAAGGATTGTAACCTGGCTCCCGGAATGGTTCCACGTCCCTAGTCGTTTATCGCCCTGTGTACTTTACTGCTTGTACTTTCTTTTATTCTTTATGTTCTGATATGCTGGCTTTTGTTCTTATTTGTGGCCTCCTTTGTGGCACTTGCTCTTTCTGGGGTTTGACCCCGCTGGTTTTGTGTGGCCAGATTTCGGAGCAGCTCCCGAAGATCTACCAAGCTTCCAGCCCAATGGTGACAACTAGACGGAACCCGGACCAAGAGTGGGTTTTCCTTTTTGTTTCACCCACTTATATGTAAATTTATTCTTTTGAGGCATTTAGCCGACGAGCACCTGTTAGCTCGATGCACATTTACTTACTGTCTGCCTACGGGCTGTAAGCATGATTAACAATTCCTAGGGTTGATCATGTATGACTGAAGTCTTGCTAGTCCCATCATTTTGTACGACTAGCTTCATGATCATCCAATATGTAATATTTGGGACGCCTTATATATATATATTTGATGCTCTAATATCTTGTAAACTCTGTTAATTGCTTGAGATTGAGACAATAGGCTTGACCTTAAGAGACTGCTGGCTTGTAGTAAACCCTCATATCTAGACAGCCGTGATCGTATAGTTGAGATGTATTCTATTTCAATATACGTAGCTGGCTATGTCTGCCCCCGCTCTCCAGTATTCTGGTCCTGGGGCGTGACACGCTTCTTTTAAAAAAAATGGAAAGTTAATTGGAGTTATGAGCTAAAAGTTATGGCATTTCTAAGTTGCTCTAGCTACTAAAAACGTGGATAAAAATTATGACGAATTTAGGTAGTTTGAGACAAAAGAAACACAAGTATATAACATAATATATCAAGAAGTCACTCTCTACACTAATATATATATGAGACACTATAGAACACATCTCCAATACAAAATATGAGATTAAACATGTAATAATTCATTCATACATAACAACAACACATAGTGTGTCCAAATTTGGGGTTTTCCCACATGGACACAACCACAACACAAAGGACACTCCTATGACCTCCAAATGGACACAAAATGGACACAAATGGAGATACAACCATGGGGGTCATTCCTATGGGTTCAAAATAGACCTATATGCATGAGGAAATGAAAAAGAGAAGGGATTTATACCTCCCGGTAGATCGAATCGAAAAAAAGCCTTCCCGGAGCGACACCGACACGTAGAGATTCCAAAAGGACACGAACGAGCTCCGAATCCTCCCAAACTTGGGTAGCTTCCTCCTTGGCTAGAATGGAGAAGGAAAGAAGAAGATTTGGTGGCAAAATGGAAGGATTTGGTGGAGAAATTGCTAGGGATTGCTCTCTAGAAATTTGGGGAAGAACAAGAGAGAGAGTGTAGATGAGAATAATGAAATGAACTTGAGCCTATCCTCTCCCAAAGTGGCTGGCCATATGGGGCTATTTGTCCTATTATGGTAAGGTCCAAAATGCCCCCACTAACCTATTCTATTAGTATTAGGAAAGGGCTAATTGGTTGGGGCTAAATTAGTCATTCTAAAGTCTCTAATCACACTAACCTTATCCATAATAATTAGTCTAACCTCTAACTAAAATATTTCTATCATGTGGGCCATGGCTAACTAATGTATGGGTCCACTAAAGTCAACACTACCCCCGGGTCCCCGTTTCAAGTCGAATTGAGTTGAAATTCGAACCCGACTCAAATAACCCAAAAACAATATCATAAATAATAAAATAAAATTTAAAAATATTCAAAAATGTAAAATGACAAAAATACTTCTATTTCTGAAAACTAGGGGTGACAAATTCCTTAAAATTAAAACCAAACAATAGTAAAATGTCAAAATCACAAGTCATAATTTTAAATAGTTTAAAAATGATTAAAAATCACCAAAAATAATAATATGAAATAATTATCAATAAAAAATAATTATAATTACAAAATTTCAAAATTACCCTTATTTGGAAAACTGGGTGTTACAATCCTACCCACCTTATAAAATTTCGTCCTCGAAATTAAGATGATCGCACCCCCTTCTAGGTCAAATTTAGTCAAGGGTCAATCACTAGTCAATTTCTCAACATCCAAGTACTTGGTCATCAACTAGTCAACTTCTTAGGGTTTTACCTATGCTAGCTATCTAGATGTTGGCAACTAGAATTTAGCAAAAGAGAAACTCTATAATAGACTAGCTCTTAACCTCCCAATCCTATCAAGTCACCTATAACTAAATACCTACAAGCTAAGCACACGAATACCAAATACCACATATATATATATATATATATATATATATATATATATATATATATATATATATATATATATATATATATATATATATATATGCTCAAGAACAACAACCAATCACATATATCCTAAGTATATCATCTATATATATATACATGACTGATCAACCAAGGGTTAAGGCAGACTAAACTTATAAGGGTCTGAAACAATGCTTAGAACTAGGCTAAGGATGAATGGTCTGAATCAAGGGGACATGGTATCTAGTGAAGGGTCTGCACACTGCCTATAAAGGTGATCAACACAAAGGAACTCAACACGAAGAGAACTTAACTAAAATAAAAAACTGAACCAAGTATAGGCTAAACAACATGTTTATAACCCTATACAAGAATGGCCTATAGATACCAACTAACCTATATCCTATATGCCAATATCATCGGCAATCTATCTATGCAAATAGACCTCTCGGGCTTAGGTGTAACTACAACTATACTCAAAGGCAGGCTCCGGTCATGGATGCCTCACTGGAAAGGGTAAGGGAAAGTAGTAATAATTATCAAGGCTGTAAGGCATACTAACATCCTATGTGTAACTGGTTGGTATTATAGATAATAGGAGAATTATCTGTAATGGGTTACTATTCTAACACCAATGCTAACTATCACCTCTAGGGTACAGACACTCTACAAGTCATCATACCATTATACTATGAATGAACTACCTATGAATAAGCTCTACAAAACTAAATATCCCTACTCCTAAGTCATTTATAACAATCAAAAGGGTATGATGTTTAAACCTTCTCAAGATACAATCTGTTAACCATATGCGTCTGTCCAAAATTATGTTGTCCAGAGTCTTCATCATGCTACTGAGCAAGGCTATGATAATCACAGAGTCCTTGACTAAGGTACGTACCTCTAGGTTCATGGTATTTAAAATTTTCGTACTGCCGCATGCGACGGCGAAAATCTTAAATTCCCATACCCGAGAATACATCCAAAATCTGACTACATGTCCTCACTATGCCAACTAACATGACTATCGAAGATTCTAGATCCCATGATTTAGGTGACCTAGCCCATATGATTTTCTCAGAAGAAAAACAAACACAATAAAAGAGTAACATGACAAAATTAATCAATCAACAAGGAACAGATGGAATCAGATTTCAAGGTAATTATAAAAGACAATTGCAGGAATGGAATTGAGAAGAACGGAACTTGCAGCAAGATCTCCAACGGTCTGTGCATCCTCGACTGTCCTGACGATAGCTCGCCCTGCTGGTTTCCTCCAGCCTGATGCTGATACTGCATAAATCTCTGCTGCTGATGCTGCATGAATCGCTGCTGCTGAGAGAAATCGGAAATGAAGAAAAAAGTCTTTGTATAGACAGAATTGCACCTCCAATGTAGCAGAAATGCCAACCTGAGTCGGCACAACAAAAGCTGCGGTCTCGAGGCCCTGATGAACAGAACGAGAGGTGGCCAGCCTCTCGATAGTATCCCCGAACCGAAGCGATGAGATCGTGTCTTCATAACCATCATGAAGACAGATCAAAACAAGAAGCAATTTCTGAGAATGAAGCAAAAATTCAAAGAAGAACAGTTTATATTCAAGGGAAGTCAATAAGCAACAATTTTAGACAAAAGGAATCGGATTAAGAGTTTTTCCTAATGTGATTGAGTACCTCCAAAAATATCCTTATCCTACTGCAGGCTGTAGTGATACTCTAGTTCGAATACCACTACATAAACTCAACCTGCATGGGCCACCACTAAAAATGTATCATGACCCGCACCCTAGAGTAAGGGCACGAGAACGTAACAACGTCCAGCCTACGCCGCAGTGTCGGCGGTAGAACGCTGTCCTAGGTCTCATGCATCTAACAGTATAAGGCTAAGCAGTTTATACTCCCCGAATGGGGGTGACATGGCAGAATATAAACTCAATCACATCTAAGGTAGAGCATAATGGTAGATAGATAAAACATGAAATCCAAAGAGATACAGCGGATAGAAGTCTAAGTGTCTAAGATACAAACTCAGAATACATCTCAAAACTCAAATACAATAATCCATAAATACAACTCAAGACGACAGAAAATAAACCATAAGAAAATTCTAGCTATCTATGCAACCTCTACTGTCTCCTCTAGGCTAGCAGGCAACCTCCAGGCTATCTGTAAAATTTATCAACAGGTCCAGTCAGGACGGGAGCGAGCACAGTACATCTCAACAGTTCATAGCAGGTTAGAAAATATAATCATGCAGTAAAGTAAGATATAGATACTGAAGGAAATACAGTATGTAAACAGAGATAGAACTGTAATAGAAATATCTACTATACATAGAGAACTAATAGTAACTAGTGAGTTAGAGTAAAATATAAACATGTGAATGGCATAGGAGATTCATGACTACAGCTAAGAGAGTGATTCATGACTACAGCTACTTGGATAATATTCACATGTCTATTTCTACTCCCCCATCCCCAATCAATACACAAAGATCTGTTCAAGTTATGTTAAGATTCGTGAAACTTCACATGGCTCATAAAATGAGTGATACGTGAAGGTGATTCATGATGGCTCTGTGAACATGAGAGTACATGTGTCACAAGCGATTCGTGAATCAGAGGAAGCATAGAGATACGTGATGATTCGTGAAACGCACAAAACATGCAGTATTCGATGCTCCCGAGGGGGATAACATCTCATGAAAAGATCCATATAGTACCAATCCGTGTGACCAACGTGACAGTATCAAGTAAAGTAATTTAAAGCAGGAAAATAATTCTAAACAAGATATGAAATGATCAGAGAATGTACTCGCCTGATACCCTGAACAGCTGATATGAAAAGATGGCCAACTGGAGTCACAGAGTCCTAGTTATAGCAACATAGGTTGTAAAGAATTCAATTTATATGGTAATTAAAATTATAATACAATCTACATGATTCTAAGTCAATCTAGGTCAAAGTCAACTTTGGTCAACTCTAAAGTCAAACTAGGTCAACTCTAGTCAACTGTGGTCAAACTAGCTAGGGTTGGGTCAACAATGGTCAACTAGTCTAGTTAGTCAATTCTAGGTCTAAACAAACTAAGTATATACAAATCAAGTATCCAAGATAGCTACTAACTCATAGCCTAAGTCACTTACTAAACCAAGTACAAAACTAAACCATAAGCTAACAAGGCACACAAACTTAGTCATATAATGTATATATATTATTCACATTCACATATTCATATACATAGATATATCTAGGAAAGCTATATATATAGGCACATACATACATATATATATATATATATATATATATATATATATATATATATATATATATATATATATATAGAAAGAGAGGTAAAAGAGTAAGTGAGTATGTGTGTGTTTGGCATGTGTGAAAGGATGTGTTAATGTTCTAAAATTTAGTAATAGGTAGGTGTATGTGACATGGGATACTTGATGTCAAAGGGTGTATGAATGAATGTGTGTAAAAGGTTGTAGGTTAACTCAGTTTATAGAAATGCATACATACATACATACTTATATTGTATACATGCATACATACATATCATGTATATTACATTACATGATACATACATGTATACTTGTATTATATTATACATACATTCATGCATATTAGATACTTGTATTTATATTAACATAATGCAAACATTCATTTCATTCATGCATCTATGCATTACCTACATGTTTTATACATATGAATACATTGTATATCATTCTTTCATTCATGCATTTATGCATTTCTCATATGCATTATATTAATTGCATTCCTACATGCTTGCATTCAACCATATATATACATTAATGTAAAAAGAATATATATCATATGTATATTTCATTCATCTAATATATCATGCATTACATAATCTATATTCATTTAATATCCATACTACATAGGCTCATAGGTTACACAAAATGCATATATCGTATAGTCACTCTTCTACTTAAAATCAATACTGTACCAATTGGGAATTCACAAAATTTTAGGATTAAAGTAGGTTGTAGTACTTCATGTTAGCTTTCCGAAACTTTAAACGGATCGCATTTTCGTGTCCGGAAGCTCCCGGAATCGCGAAAATACCGAAATGCGTTCGTCTCTCGTACAGCTGACACTCAAATAATTCTACAGAAAGTTTAAAATGAATTTGGCTTATTAAAATATATATTTAGAAAGCTAACTTCGATACGCTTCTTTTAAAAAAAACGAGAGGTTAATTAGAGTTATGAGCTAAAAGTTATGGCATTTTTAAGTTAATCTAGCTACTAAAAATGTGGATAAAAATTATGACAAATTTAGGTAGTTTGAGACAAAAGAAACACAAGTATATAACATAATATATCAAGAAGTCACTCTCTACACTAATATATATATATATATATATATATATATATATATATATATATATATATGAGACACTATAGAACACATCTCCAATACAAAAATATGAGATTAAACATGTAATAATTCATTCATACATAACAACAACACATAGTGTGTCCAAATTTGGGGTTTTCCCACATGGACACAACCACAACACAAAGGACACTCCTATGACCTCCAAATAGACACGAAATGGACACAAATGGAGATACAACCATGGGGGTCATTCCTATGGGTTCAAAATAGACCTATATGCATGAGGAAATGAAAAGGAGAAGGGATTTATACCTCCCGGTAGATCGAATCGAAAAAAAAACCTTTCCGGAGCGACACCGACACGTAGAGATTTCAAAAGGACACGAACGAGCTCCGAATCCTCCCAAACTTGGGTAGCTTCCTCCTTGGCTAGAATGGAGAAGGAAAGAAGAAGATTTGGTGGCAAAATAGAAGGATTTAGTGGAGAAATTGCTAGGAATTGCTCTCTAGAAATTTGGGGAAGAACAAGAGAGAGAGTGTGGATGAGAATAATTAAATGATCTTGAGCCTATCCTCTCCCAAAGTGGCTGGCCATATGGGGCTATTTGTCCTATTATGGTAAGGTCCAAAATGCCTCCACTAACCTATTCTATTAGTATTAGGAAAGGGCTAATTGGTTGGGGCTAAATTAGTGATTCTAAAGTGTCACAACCCGCACCCACTGTGAGGGTACGAAAACGTAACAACGCCCAGCCTACGCCGCAGTGTCGGCAGTAGAACGCTGTCCTAGGTCAATATCTAACAATATAAAGGTACCTGTACAGTATATACACTCCGAATGGAGGTGACATGATAATATACAGTCTCAATCACATCTAAGATAGAATATTGAAAATAATAGATAGATAGATACTGGAATAAAGATCCACATGATACAATCAGAGAGAAAGAGTCTAAGTGTCTACTGCCATACAAACAGAATATCCAACTCAATACAAGTCTCTAAAACTGAAATGAAAGAATATACAATCAGATCTCAAATGACAGAAAATGTAAACCTAGACTAGGGAGCCTCAGTCTCTAAGCTAGTGGACCAGGCTAGAAATCTGGGTCACACATGTCATCTACAGCTGTCCCATAGTAGGTGTCTATGCAGGCCTCCTCCTCATCCTCTGTAATATTTTCAATAGGTCCAGTCAGGACGGGAGCGAGCACAAAACATCTCACGCAGTTCATAACGAGTAAGGAAATATAAAGCATACAATAGAGTAAAGTACATGAAACGCTGAAAGAAGAAGATATATGAAAAACAGTAGAGATTTGATAACAGGAAATATCTAAATATGATAAGTAAGAACTGTAAGGAACATGTGATTTTAGAGTACAATCTGGTTATGTAAATGGGCTAGGAAAATGCAATGGTAACTCCATTGTACATGGGTGTACAATAGACATATACAATAGTTATACAATGTTGTACAATAGGATTTGAGTACATAACCAATTCTACTCCCCCTCCCCAATCAATACACAAGGATCTACTCCAGTTACGTTATCTTATACAATAGTGTACAATGTTATACAATGGATGTACAATGTTATACAATAGTGTACAATGGTCTATCCCTGGGGCTCATGTGATAATGAGAGTACAATATGCACAATGAGTATACAAGGATATGGGTATTCAATAAATACAATATGGAAGTGAAACGTACGTCACAATATGTATTTAGTGAATACAAGGAGATAACATCTCAAAAGGAGATCCATATAGTACCAATCCGTGATAACGGTCGTGTCAGCATCAAGTACAGTAATCTAGAGCAAGAATGTAAATCCATACAAGTATGAAACGGTCAGAGAATGTACTCGCCTGATAGCCTGAGTGTCTGAAGAGAATATACTGTCCAAGGAGTGGTGTCTGTCTCCTATAGAACAGTACAAGTCACAACAAGTCTAAAATGATAAAATGAAGTTCTACTATGCATTCTACATGAAACTAGGTCAATCTAGGCCAAAGTCAACTCTTGGTCAACTTGACTGGTCAAACTAGGTCAATTAGGTCAAGTCCTAGCCCAACAAGTCTACTAAGTCTCACTAGGCCTAACCAAGCCTAGTCTAGCAATCGCACACCAATCACAAGGCTATACAAGCCTAGACAAACTATCACACATATACCTTTAGGCTATGCCACTACACTATCTACAACATACCTCATTACTAGTCACACTAGGCTATATATAAAATATACATATTAGTATATAGGCTCCTCATAAATACCACACATATACAATATCACATATATACATATAGGCTCTTACACACATACAACCACATATATACAAGGCTGATTGTTGGACAGGTTTTAGGGGTGTCAAGTTGAAGGCTGATGTGGGGCTAGAACAGGATGGTTAGGAACAGGTTTTGGCCTACAATGGTTTGTACAATGGAGGAAAACCATATATCTGATTTGTGGTCAAATAGGGACTAATATAGAGGCAAATAGGATAGCAAGTAAGGGGGGTTACATGGGCTGTGATGGGGTATTATAGGACTGAGTTTTAGGAGCAAGAGGGACTGATTACACTGCAATGTGGTGGCTGTCATTTAGGACAGCAAATAGGTTGTGTAGACTGGTTTGGAAGGGACAGCCAACAGTGTTGAAGAGGCTTGAAATGGGACTGAATTGGCATGCTTCAGGACAGGTTTTAGGATATTTTAGGGGCTAAACAAGGGGTGAAATGGGGTGGTTAGATGACTGAAATGTGGCTGTTATTTAGGCTTGTGTGTGTGTGTAAAGAGTGTGCATATGAGGGGTGTACCTGTGACAGTGTGTGTGAAGCAAATGCAGGAATGAAGTGAATAAGTGAGCAGTGTCACATGTATGCAGTAATGTTAATAACAGGGAAAGGAGACTGTGTGTGGACAGCCAGTGTTCACAAGGATTCAAAGTGTGTGTATGCATACATTGTGTGTGCAGGCAGGAAATAACAGGAAGGGGAAACAACAGTGTGCATATATTGGGATACATGTCAATGAAGAATTTAAACAAACCCATTTGAATCTCAGGTTTTTGAAGAAACCCCAAACATTGGAGGAACACACAGGAAAGGGAATCAGCACTATGTTTAAAGAGCAGTGAAGGGAAAGGGTGTGCAGGCATTAGAGGAAAGCTGTAAACTTGTAAGTTGTGCAGGAAATACATATATGTGCAGAAAAAATCAACAGTGAAGAGAAAGGAAATCAGTAAAACATTTAACAACAGTCAAAGTATCATGAAGTCAAGAAGACATGGCCTATTCTCAGATTTCAGATTTGAACTATCACAGGTATTCACAAACAAATAATTCTCAGAATTTCATGTAGTATGTTAAGGGTTCTCAGGTTTTAAACATTACACTTGGGCAGTTCAGTTATAAAGAAAAATAGGATTGACAAAGAATGAAGAATTATTAACATCTAAGACTCATTCAATATCCAAAATCATACTCCACATGTACCAACATCCCCACACATAAACCTTAACATGATAACTAGCTATTTAGCAAACAAACTCTAACTATCAATGTTATTAATCATTAAGAAAACTGGAAGAAAGAGAACAGTGTTCACTGATAGGAAGTATCAGTTGATTGGGAAATTTCCCCAATCCACATCACAAATCTAATCTAAATGAAAATTCAAACTTAACAGAGGTTAATACACATGTCCAGCATATTAGATTAACAATTATATCATAACTAAACACAATGTAAATCGATAACAACAGGAATTGGGGAAACAGTGTTCACTGATACAGGATGTATCAGTCGAACAGGAATCCCCCTCATTCCAATATTCAATTAATAGATTATTGATAAAAGAATAGGTAGGTAGTTAAGGTGGATATTAGTGTGTGTCATGCTAGTACAATGGTATCCAAAAACAGGACACAACGTGTCCAAATCGATATAACCAAAACCACTAAAACTGACTGCCAACTTGGTCCAGTCGAACCAGTGCAGGCCAAAGAACGTGTCCGACACGACACCACTGGACTCCAGACTCAAGGGGTGACCTGACAGACGTTGTCCCTTGGTCTGTGCCAAGTGGCACGAGTCCAAACGCCGTGTCCGCGAAGCACTGGACCCCTAGTAGCAGGGCAGTGCAGCTAGCTCGCGCGTGGGCGTGTCCACGGGTCCAGTACGGCCCTAACACGACACGAAATGTGTCCAAACCAATAGAAATCCATAAGCAACCTAAGAACTAAATTTCCTATTCAAATATTTCCTGAAAAATCGATCGAAATGCCCACTGTGGCATTTCGTCGAACACCTGCGGCCATGGCCTGATACGTGTCCAAATGGACATGAAACTCATGAAACCCGACACGACACTAATGCAGTCACTTAGGGGACCCCTAGGGCTTCCTGAATATGTAAGCAAAACGAAATTTTATGGAGGGATGAGGAATTTACCTATTGTTGAACTTTCAATAAAAAACCCCCTTCTCAAGCTCTTCTCCTTGATGTCCCAATCCAATAAATCCACAACAAACTGAAATGAAACTTCAATAACAGCAAGAATAGGTGTATTAATACCTAATGGAAGAGATTTGAATGGAAAAGGAAATAGAATGGAGATCTAGGGATTAATGCAATAGGAAACAAACCTTTCCTCAAGCTTGAGCCTTCCTAAAAAAGAGGCAACCCTAAAAACTAGGAGAATATTTATAGGGTGTTGTTCCCAAGGATGATATGGTGGCTGGCCACTAAGGCTTAGGGTTAGGGTTTTGAAACTTGTCTTGGGCTTTGGGCCTAGTCATTTAACAAATGACTTAAAAGTCACAAGTCATGGCTTGTGGTTAAATCTCTCCATTCAAAACTCAATATTCTCAAATGTTTGCACTAACTAGAGTATGGTTGACCTAACTTAACCTAGGATCTCATATCTAGTCAAGTCCAACCTAACTAGGGTTAGGTCACAAGTCAAAGCTAGTCAAAGTCAACCTAGTCAACCTTCAATCAAACAATTCCAAAATAAATTCTAAAAATTCCTAAAAATTCCAATAAATTCTAAAATGACCAAAATATCCTCTAGGCTAAAATGTACTAATCAAACATCCTAATCACAATGACTAGGCTCTATATCAACAGTCTAAGGCTACACTAGTCAATGCACCAAAATCATAAGTCATGATTTAAATAGTTTAAAAATAATTAAAAATTACCAAAAATCATATTATTAAATAATTATCATAATTAAATAAATTAAAATACAAAATTTCAAAATTACCCTTATTTTAGAAATTGGGTGTTACAAGTCTACCCACCTTAGAAGAATTTTGTCCTCGAAATTAAAATGGTAGTAGTCCTTCTAGGTCAAACACCCTACAATCAGAGTCTCAATCATACCGTCAGATAATCATATGCGTCTGTCCAAAATCATGACACTTAGAATCTCTGTCATGCCAGTGAGCAAGGCTACGATCATTACTGAGTCCTCAACTATGGTACATACCTCTAGAATTGTGGTATTTAAAATTTTCGCATTGCCGTGCGCTTGGCAGCGAAAACCTTAAATTCCCACACCCGAGAAATACATCCATAGTCCGACTATATGTCCTCACTATGCCTGCTAGCATGACCCTAGAGGATTCTAAAATCTCACAATCAAGGCGACCTAGCCCATACGACTTATCTCAGAAGAAAATTAAATCATAAGAAACACCAGATCGAACTTATCAACAATGAAGCAGCAGATAGGAATAGATGAAACTGAATTTCAAGATAGGAATTTCAGAATTGAATCAAGGAACGGAACCTGCAACTAGATCTCCAACGGCCTGAGCATCCTCGACTGTCATGGCGAAAGCTCTCCCTGGCTGGCCTCCCCTGGCCTGCTGCTGATGCTGGACGAACCTCTGCTGCTGAGTCTGCAATGGTGGTCCCCTCTGCTGCCCTACCGGAGCTCTAGCTCCTGGTGCTACCTGAGCCAATGGTATCGGGTTCTTGGGACACTCTCTACACTGATGCTCCACGGATCCACAAAGTAAACACATACCCAGCCTCTTCCTGCAGTCGTCCCACCCATGTCCTTGCTTCTTACAGAAGTTGCACATAGTGTTCTGCTGCTGCCTGGGTGCCTGCTGATACTGCAACTGTCTCTGTCCCTGATACTGAACAGGCCTCTGCTGCTGCTGCTGGAAATGGGCCATCGGCTGCTGATACTGCTGCTGAAACTCATGCTGAACGTGCGGCCTCTTGGCCGGTCCTCCGCTGCTGCTGCCCCCAACTGGGTCTCGTCCCCTCTTGAGCTTAAGCTCAAGATCATCCTCCGCCAATAAGGCTCCCGTCAAAATCTCCTCAAAAGTAGCATCTCTGTTCCCCTTGGTCAGGGACTTGACCTCCTTGACCAGACCCTTCCGGAACCTCTGGGCCTTCGCCGTCTCGCTCAACCGCTCAACAAACCTGCCAAGACGGCCAAACTCTCCCGCATACTCCTCTACTGAGAGGCTCCCCTGGACCAAGTTCTCAAACTGCGTCTCCAAGGCTCTGACTGATGAATCTGGGAAGAACTTCTTCTTGAAGAAGCCCCTGAACTGCTCCCAAGTCTGCCCTGGTACCCCCACCCTGGGGTCCGACTGATACCAGGTGCGAGCAAGATCTCGCATCCGGCTAGCTGCTGCCTCGATCTGAAGGTCTGCTGGAATCCTGGCCAAGCGGAAGATCTCCTCCATATGCTCGATCCACTCGTCGGCATACAGGATTCCCTCTGTCCCCAAAAAGTCTCTGGGGCTCATCTTCTGAAACTGCTCGATCCCCGGTGTCTTCGGCTGCTGAACCACTGGTCGAGCTGCGACTGTCGTGACGGCCAACTCCATGCCTCTGTCCTGTCGAGCCTGCTGTCGGTCCATGAACTGCTGGAAATACGCAAACATCTGAGCTGCGTCCACATCTCCTGGAGGCGGTGGCGGCTGGAAAGGATCCTCTGGAATGACTGGGTCCTGTCTCCGAACTGGTGAAGGCATACCCTCAGCTGCTGCTGCTACTGCTGAAATCCCAATATGAGCAGAGGTGGCAGGAGCTGTAGCCTCCCGATCCTGCTGAACTGGCTGAGAGGTAGCAGTCCCCTCTACAGTATCTCTATGAATGGCACGCTGTAATCGCGTCTCTACCATCCTGAAGACAGATCAAACAAACATTTGCTGAGAATGAGTCGAAATAGCAAAGGAGGACAGTTATATTAAAGGAGAACAATATCAGCAAGAACTGAGATGACATGAATTTGATATGAGTTTTTCCTAGTAAGATTGAGTACCTTTAAAATATCCTAATCCTACTGCAGGCTGTAGTGATACTCTAGTTCGAATACCAGTACATAAACTCGACCTGCATGGGCCACCACTAAAAACGTGTTAAGACCCGCACCCACTGTGAGGGTACGAGAACGTAACAACGCCCAGCCTACGCCGCAGTGTCGACGGTAGAACGCTGTCCTAGGTCAATCATCTAACAATATAAAGGTACCTGTACAGTATATACACTCCGAATGGAGGTGACATGATAATATACAGTCTCAATCACATCTAAGGTAGAATGTTGAAAATAAAAGATAGATAGATACTGGAATAAAGATCCACATGTTACAATCAGAGAGAAAGAGTCTAAGTGTCTACTGCCATACAAACAGAATATCCAACTCAATACAAGTCTCTAAAACTGAAATGAAAGAATATACAATCAGATCTCAAATGACAGAAAATGTAAACCTAGACTAGGGAGCCTCAGTCTCTAAGCTAGTGGATCAGGCTAGAAATCTGGGTCACACATGTCATCTACAGCTGTCCCATAGTAGGTGTCTATGCAGGCCTCCTCCTCATCCTCTGTAATATTTTCAACAGGTCCAGTCAGGACGGGAGCGAGCACAAAACATCTCACGCAGTTCATAACGAGTTAGAAAATATAAAGCATGCAATAGAGTAAAGTACATGAAACGCTGAAAGAAGAAGATATATGAAAACAGTAGAGATTTGATAACAGAAAATATCTAAATATGATAAGAAAGAACTGTAAGGAACATGTAATTTTAGAGTACAATCTGGTTATGTAAACGGGCTAGGAAAATGCAATGGTAACTCCATTGTACGTGGGTATACAATAGACATATACAATAGTTATACAATGTTGTACAATAGGATTTGAGTACATAACCAATTCTACTCCCCCTTCCCAATCAATACACAAGGATCTACTCCAGTTACGTTATCTTATACAATAGTATATAATGTTATACAATGGATGTACAATGTTATACAATAGTGTACAATGGTCTATCCCTGGGGCTCATGTGATCATGAGAGTACAATATGCACAATGAGTATACAAGGATATGGGTATTCAATAAATATAATATGGAAGTGAAACGCACGTCACAATATGTATTTAGTGAATACAAGGAGATAACATCTCAAAAGGAGATCCATATAGTACCAATCCGTGATAACGGTCGTGTCAGCATCAAGTACAGTAATCTAGAGCAAGAATGTAAATCCATACAAGTATGAAACGGTCAGAGAATGTACTCGCCTGATAGCCTGAGTGTCTGAAGAGAATATACTATCCGAGGAGTGGTGTCTGTCTCCTATAGAACAGTACAAGTCACAACAAGTCTAAAATGATAAAATGAAGTTCTACTATGCATTCTACATGAAACTAGGTCAATCTAGGCCAAAGTCAACTCTTGGTCAACTTGACTGGTCAAACTAGGTCAATTAGGTCAAGTCCTAGCCCAACAAGTCTACTAAGTCTCACTAGGCCTAACCAAGCCTAGTCTAGCAATCGTACACCAATCACAAGGCTATACAAGCCTAGACAAACCATCACACATATACCTTTAGGCTATGCCACTACACTATCTACAACATACCTCATTACTAGTCACACTAGGCTATATATAAAATATACATATTAGTATATAGGCTCCTCATAAATACCACACATATACAATATCACATATATACATATAGGCTCTTACACACATACAACCACACATATACAAGGCTGATTGTTGGACAGGTTTTAGGGGTGTCAAGTTGAAGGCTGATGTGGGGCTAGAACAGGATGGTTAGGAACAGGTTTTGGCCTACAATGGTTTGTACAATAGAGGAAAACCATATATCTGATTTGTGGTCAAATAGGGACTAATATGGAGGCAAATAGGATAGCAAGTAAGGGGGGTTACATGGGCTGTGATGGGGTATTATAGGACTGAGTTTTAGGAGCAAGAGGGACTGATTATACTGCAATGTGGTGGCTGTCATTTAGGACAGCAAATAGGTTGTGTAGACTGGTTTGGAGGGGACAGCCAACAGTGTTGAAGAGGCTTGAAATGGGACTGAATTGGCATGCTTCAGGACAGGTTTTAGGATATTTTAGGGGCTGAACAAGGGGTGAAATAGGGTGGTTAGATGACTGAAATGTGGCTGTTATTTAGGCTTGTGTGTGTGTGTGTAAAGAGTGTGCATATGAGGGGTGTACCTGTGACAGTGTGTGTGAAGCAAATGCAGGAATGACGTGAACAAGTGAGCAGTGTCACATATATGCAGTAATGTTAATAACAGGGAAAGGAGACTGTGTGAGGACAGCCAGTGTTCACAGGGATTCAAAGTGTGTGTATGCATACATTGTGTGTGCAGGCAGGAAATAACAGGAAGGGGAAACAACAGTGTGCATATATTGGGATACATGTCAATGAAGAATTTAAACAAACCCATTTGAATCTCAGGTTTTTGAAGAAACCCCAAACATTGGAGGAACACACAGGAAAGGGAATCAGCACTATGTTTAAAGAGCAGTGAAGGGAAAGGGTGTGCAGGCATTAGAGGAAAGCTGTGAACTTGTAAGTTGTACAGAAAATACATATATATGCAGAAAAAATCAACAGTGAAGAGAAAGGAAATCAGTAAAACATTTAACAACAGTCAAAGTATCATGAAGTCAAGAAGACATGGCCTATTCTCAGATTTCAGATTTGAACTATCACAGGTATTCACAAACAAATAATTCTCAGAATTTCAGGTAGTATGTTAAGGGTTCTCAGGTTTTAAACATTACACTTGGGCAGTTCAGTTATAAAGAAAAATAGGATTGACAAAGAATGAAGAATTATTAACATCTAAGACTCATTCAATATCCAAAATCATACTCCACATGTACCAACATCCCCACACATAAACCTTAACATGATAACTAGCTATTTAGCAAATAAACTCTAACTATCAATATTATTAATCATTAAGAAAACTGGAAAAAAGAGAACAGTGTTCACTGATAGGAAGTATCAGTTGATTGGGAAATTTCCCCAATCTACATCACAAATCTAATCTAAATGAAAATTCAAACTTAACAGAGGTTAATACACATGTCCAGCATATTAGATTAACAATTATATCATAACTAAACACAATGTAAATCGATAACAACAGGAATTGGGGAAACAGTGTTCACTGATACAGGATGTATCAGTCGAACAGGAATCCCCCTCATTCCAATATTTAATTAACAGATTATTGATAAAAGAATAGGTAGGTAGTTAAGGTGGATATTAGTGTGTGTCATGCTAGTACAATGGTATCCAAAAACAGGACACAACGTGTCCAAATCGATATAACCAAAACCACTAAAACTGACTGCCAACTTGGTCCAGTCGAACCAGTGCAGGCCAAAGAACGTGTCCGACACGACACCACTGGACTCCAGACTCAAGGGGTGACCTGACAGACGTTGCCCCTTGGTCTGTGCCAAGTGGCACGAGTCCAAACGCCGTGTCCGCGAAGCACTGGACCCCTAGTAGTAGGGCAGTACAGCTAGCTCGCGCGTGGGCGTGTCCACGGGTCCAGTACGGCCCCAACACGACACAAAATGTGTCCAAACCAATAGAAATCCATAAGCAACCTAAGAACTAAATTTCCTATTCAAATATTTCCTGAAAAATTGATCGAAATGCCCACTGTGGCATTTCGTCGAACACCTGCGGCCATGGCCTGATACGTGTCCAAATGGATATGAAACTCATGAAACCCGATACGACACTAATGCAGTCACTTAGGGGACCCCTAGGGCTTCCTGAATATGTAAGCAAAACGAAATTTCATGGAGGGATGAGGAATTTACCTATTGTTGAACTTTCAATAAAAAAACCCCTTCTCAAGCTCTTCTCCTTGATGTCCCAATCCAATAAATCCACAACAAACTGAAATGAAACTTCAATAACAGCAAGAATAGGTGTATTAATACCTAATGGAAGAGATTTGAATAGAAAAGGAAATGGAATGGAGATCTAGGGATTAATGCAATAGGAAACAAACCTTTCCTCAAGCTTGAGCCTTCCTAAAAAAGAGGCAACCCTAAAAACTAGGAGAATATTTATAGGGTGTTTTTCCCAAGGATGATATGGTGGCTGGCCACTAAGGCTTAGGTTAGGGTTTTGAAACTTGTCTTGGGCTTTGGGCCTAGTCATTTAACAAATGACTTAAAAGTCACAAGTCATGGCTTGTGGTTAAATCTCTCCATTCAAAACTCAATATTCTCAAATGTTTGCACTAACTAGAGTATGGTTGACCTAACTTAACCTAGGATCTCATATCTAGTCAAGTCCAACCTAACTAGGGTTAGGTCACAAGTCAAAGCTAGTCAAAGTCAACCTAGTCAACCTTCAATCAAACAATTCCAAAATAAATTCTAAAAATTCCAATAAATTCTAAAATGACCAAAATATCCTCTAGGCTAAAATGTACTAATCAAACATCCTAATCACAATGACTAGGCTCTATATCAACAGTCTAAGGCTACACTAGTCAATGCACCAAAATCATAAGTCATGAATTAAATAGTTTAAAAATAATTAAAAATTACCAAAAATCATATTATTAAATAATTATCATAATTAAATAAATTAAAATACAAAATTTCAAAATTACCCTCATTTTAGAAACTGGGTGTTACATAAAGTCTCTAATCACACTAACCTTATCCATAATAATTAGTCTAATCTCTAACTAAAATATTTCTATCATGTGGGCTATGGCTAACTAATATGTGGGTCCACTAAAGTCAATACTACCCCCGAGTCCCCGTTTCAAGTCGAATTGAGTTGAAATTCGAACCCGACTCAAATAACCCCAAAACAATATCATAAATAATAAAATAAATTTTAAAAATATTCAAAAATGTAAAATAACAAAAATACTCCTATTTCTGAAAACTGGGGGTGACAAATTCCTCGAAATTAAAACCAAACAATAGTAAAATGTCAAAATCACAAGTCATAATTTTAAATAGTTTAAAAATAATTAAAAATCACCAAAAATCATAATATGAAATAATTATCAATAAATAATAATTATAATTACAAAATTTCAAAATTATCCTTATTTGGAAAATTGGGTGTTATAACTTCTCAAGAAGTTCGTGTCTTTAAACAAGCGCGATTGGAACGAGAAGTTCGGTGAATGTCTATGGGCCTATCGCACAACGGTCCGGACTCCAACAGGCAGTACACCATTCTCTCTGGTTTATGGGAGCGAAGCAGTTCTTTCCTTAGAAATCCAGATTCCTTTCCTTCGGGTAGCCCTAGCCAGCGAGCTGACTACTGAAGAGGGCTACCGTCTGCGACTCCAAAAGCTCGAAGTGCTAGACGAAAAATGCCTGTTAGCTCAACAACATATTGAGCTATACCAAGCACGCTTCTCCAGAGCTTTCAACAAAAAGGTGAGGGAAAGGATCTTCCAAGTTGGTGATCTGGTCTTAGTAGTGAGAAGACTGATGGTCGTGACACATAAAACAAAAGGAAAATTCCAGCCTAAATGGAAAGGTCCTTTCGTTATAGAATCGGTGTATTCTAAGTGTGCGTACCGGCTGACCAAGCCTGACGGTGACTTGCTTATGATGCTTATCAATGGCAAGTTCCTGAAGAAGTACTATGTGTAACCTCTTTTACATAATGTTCACATATGTTCAGTCATGTAAATGTACAGTACGATGTTTATATGATTCCAAAAAACCTATCTAATTATAATCCGTATTTCAAGAGTCTTGAATACGCCCTGGATAATAGGTCCTCTAAATATAGAACATCCTCTGCTATTACGTCCATATTACCTCTACTAGCAGCTTCATTCAACTTATTATCTATATTCGAATCATTCGAATATAAAACAGATAATACGTCCACATAAAATTTCCTCCAGCAAAATACCCACCAGAAATATCCTTGCTACGTCCACATTACCTCTAGCATCGATATTTCATAAAACCATATTCACTTCTGAAAAGATTCTTTATTCAGTACTTAAATGTCTATCGACAGATGGAAAAAAGGGTACAAGAGCCGTGACGGCCAAAAAAAAGACTCAATTAGAGTCTTATATGTATTCCAATTGCCCATATAACCATTCTAGCCTACATATAAGACTCAATTAGAGTCTTATATGTATTACAATTGCCCATATAACCATTCTAGCCATGTATTTGACCTATGAGTATCCACTAGTGTAGTCATCTTCCTAGTTGACACTAAGCACAAAAGTAATAATCAACGCTAGAAAGGAATCAAGGAAGATGCAATTCAAGGAAGTCGAACGAGAGTTCAAAATTTGAAGCCAAGGGAAGAGGTCAAGCTGTATGGATGAGATTCCTAGATTCTAATCCTATGTTGCAGGCTCACATCGATATAATTACGTAACCGAAGTGACAAACTCGACCTGCATGGGCCACCACAAAAACATGTAACGTCCCAGTCCCAAAATACGTAGGACTAGGTACATAGACATGCCAGCTGTATACATACGAAGTATACTCCAATATATGGAAACCTCGTATGAATACATAAGCTGTAAAATACAGTAAACCATGAATAATCTAATCTCATCCACGAAATATAAGAATAAAATATGTCATATAATGATAATAAATTTTCATTCATACATATAGTTTGGTGGAGACAAATTCGCTACCAACTATAAAAAGAAATACAAGATATACAAAAGGATAATTTTGGCTAGCGAAGAAAAGACGATCTAAGCGCAATCATCCTCGAAGAAATAGAGATGGTCACAGCTAGACCTAGAGCACCTGCGAAAGACAAGAACACGTACCTGGAGAGATAACCAGGTCCTCAGAGGGACGTAACAAGACACATAATATCATGCCATATAAACTGAATAAATATTGCTCAAATAAATAAGTGAATTGAATTATAACATGGCCCAACATGCACCTATTGAACTAGCGTACCATCCCCCCAACCAAACAAGGACAGGAGATGGTAAACTAATTCACGGTGACGTATCTTTCCATGCTATGAATCCAATATGGTATCCGGACCCAAACAAGGTTCAATACACTTCTCATCGAAGTAGTAAGTCACATCTACAACCAAACAAGGATAAGATGTGACGAACTAATCCGCGACAAGTTATTATTCCAAGCCACGGTCAGATACAAGTACCCAAACCAAAAGTACTCATACCTAACGGAAAAGGTAGCCTAACCGTTCTAAGTAAATGTAGTTTTAAGAACAGTTCATGGTCGCATGACTACCTGATCAAGTCAAGAAAATACTAATACAGTACCTCAGTAGCGAGTCACCACACCATATACTATTCCTCAGTATCGAGCGAGTCTATAGCATATAGTCTACCTATCGTTCCTCAGTAGCGAGCGAGTCTACGATAGATAGGGTGGTAGTCAACTTCCAATCATGTTCTTCCCGCCCAATGCCAATTCATAACTGCTAAGGCTTCTTGCATGCAATTCTATTAGCAGTTATTTCCTCGCGCACGGCTTATGCGTACTGGTGGCTAGCCAATGACGCATGTCCGAGTCCTTTATGCGACTCACAATAATATGGTATAAATGTGTCAAGGCTTATGAATACAACACACAAGGTGGTCCCTTAAATCTAGGTTTAATGTGTAAGAAAAATAATATATAGCAGAAAATATAACTGAACAATAAGTTCTAACAGGTTATGCCATGTATCACAGTTTATTTTGCATAAAGAAAATAATGAATAATGTATGAAATATGAGCTAAAATAAATAAACAGCAAATGGCAAGGTGTCTTGCCTGAGGGTGGTACGAGATGTAGTAAAATCTAACAGTTAGAATCATCAACACGAAAGCCAAAATCCACAAGGAGCTCCGAATGTTGAAACAAACATCACGAACGAGTTTGGAATAAAAGATATGCCTAGGAAACGCCTGTCCAAAAGTTAATTCTGGAATAGGGGCAAAATCGTAATTTTGGATCAAAACGATGTCCGCCATTGGACCCGCTTTGCACCAAAATGCGTGCCAGAACCTACGGTCCCTAAAGTCGTCAAACTATATGTCTATGAATTTGTTTTTCCGAGACGAACTCAACGGTATGTCCAATTTTAGATTCCGAGGAGCCGTGCACAAAATCGCCCGTTGAGTGGGATTGTGGGCCCGCCAAAATGGCGTCCCAGTCAACGGTCTTAGAATCGGACCAAACTTGGCATACAGTACCAAAAAAATATTTTGAGTCCAATGGCGCAAGTTTTGTCGCAATTTGATGAGTGTGCACAAAGTAATTGGAAAATATCGAAAAGGCCCGATACGAAAAATTTGACGGATACGGATGAAATTCGTCGCGTACACGTAACCAACCTGAATTCCGTCAAAGCCCGCACGTCCGCAAAGTCGATATGGACCCTTCGGTACTCTCGATTTGCGACGGGGTTGCCCGGTTTGTCGGGACGTACCTCGTACCGGGGTTTTTTTATGTTTTTGAAAACTGATTTTTCGTGATTTTTAATCTAATTAAACCTGAAATTTATTATAGAATAAATAAAACTATTTGAAAGGAATACTGGAGGGTCATGTGGGCTTTCTACAGGAATTTACGGATCTAAAAACCGACAAGAATTGGAAGAGAAATTAATTAGAGAAGTCGGGTACTTTAAAGTGGGAATCTGTTGCTGTTGTTGTCGTCGTGACGACCGGGAGACGGGACTGCTATTGCTCCGACGAGGTTGGACACGCACGCCGAGAAGAGGATGGAGGAGGAAAAAGGAGGAAGGAGGAGAAGATTAGGGTTTTTCTTTTGAGAGTTATATATATATATATATATATATATATATATATATATATATAAATAATAGGTTTGGGGGAGTTCGGCCAATGTGCTGCAGCTAGCTATTGTTGCTAGTTTCTTTCTTAAGGGGGTCGGCACAATGTGCTGCTGCCCTTTGCTAATTAGTTGTGGGTGGTCGGCCAAGTGGTGGGGCCGACCACTCCATGCCATTTTTTTTCTTTCTTTCTTTCTTATCTATATAGATTTCTTTCTTTCTTTTTGTATTTCTTTTTTTCTTTCTTATCTACTTAATATATATATATATATATATATATGTAAAAAAAAAAATATATATATATATATATGTATATATCTATAAATATACCAAAATCTATTTAAAATCCAAATACCTTTTAAAAGTCAACTATCCAATTATTTAATATATTTGAGCATATCTACATATATATATAAATTCAATCCTTAATAAATCAACTCAAAATAATAATAATAATATTTAAATAGGAAAACATGTTTATTAAATTTCCACAAAGTAATTATAATAATAATAAAATAATAAACTTGTCCCAATGGGTGAACCAATACCGCACACTCTTATCCGGGTCCAGAAAATCTACAATCTTGTAAAATATTATTTAATAATAAAAATACCAATAAGTGTACATATAACTAAAAAATTAGAAATTTTACATAAAATTCTAAAATAATTTAGGAAATATTTCTACGTACATAAAATATCTCTACATGGCCACCTTGGTCACACTACATGCCTACATGGGCTTAAATTTGGTTCGGGCCCAGTTCGGACTGGTTTGGTCCCACCGGGTCAAAAAAAACAATATATTAAATAATATCCAAATAAAATATTTTAAATGCGTTATTTCACAACTCGGCCTGGTTTTCCTAGTTCGGACTGAACTATGGCTAGGCCTCCCACGACATGGATAATATACTGGTCAAAGCACACTGCTGCATCTTTTGTGCCAAAATTTATGGTCGTCTAGTGCTCCAAAACTCAACAATGGCTATGGTCATTTCAAAAAAAAAATCGTAAAGTGCATAAAATTCATTTTTAAGTCTAATAAATTAATAAAAATAATAATTAATGTAAAATAGGGATTTTACATCCTACCCAACTTACAAGAATTTCGTCCTCGAAATTTAGGAACAATAGGGTAGATGGGGTTGACGGGTAGAAGGAGAGTTTAAGGTGAGAATATAGCCACATGAGTTGGTCGGTGGCTATCTAAATTCGTGTTGAAATAACTGATAGGAAAACGAAAGGTGATATCTTGCATCTATCTACCATGTACAGTGCCTGGTCTTTCTAATATAAGTAAAGTAAAAACAATAAAGAGTTCAAGGACGATGCTATCGAGTACGAATACGTGGTTCATAGGTGACGAAAATAATTCAAATAAGAGTTGTCAATGCTGTCGCGGATGAGACTTTAAGGCAAGTTTAACTATGTCTCCATCTACGTAGAATAATATATGAAGGTGAACCAAAGTGTAATAGGTTGATCAGACCATCATGCACCGGTTCTGATTAGACAATATGTTAGTGGGTGCACCCAATAAAATATGTCATGATCAAGCTTGATAATGGAATAAGCTTGCCAAACTGGAGCTACATTAGCAGCATGAGATAGTCAAAGTATGAGCAAGGGAGGTACTGATGAGAAAATTTTAAATAGTCCAAGATCTTTTAAAATCAAGGCTCGCCCGAAGTTTGGGTCTATACAGTTGTCTTGGTTGACTAGCTAAGTTAGGGTCCTCTGATATTATAGTTTAAGCAAACTTATCAACATGGGTCCCAAGGACAAAGGCTTTGTTGGGCCGTGAGGTATTCTACCCAACTTACAAGAGTTAAGCTAGTAGCGTGATGGGACAATGGGTCAAGTAATTAAGATAAAACACAAATTTAAGCATTTAAGGAATTATGTAGAACAAAATCACATATCGGTCGAAAGAATTGAGTCGAGATGGAATCCATACCCGTGGTCAAAAATATATCGGTATCATGGTAAAGGTTATAGTTTAGCCATTTTGATCAGATGGTCACATCATGAAAATAGTGTACAAGGAGACGTGTTCTAGTGGGACATGATATATCTACATAAAGGTGGGCTTGTCTAGGTCTTACATATGAAATTTGTCGGAAGGAAAAGTCTAGTGTCATGCTCCAAATATCTAAGTGACGGTAAGGGACGCCAAAAGATCTAAAGTAGAAAGTGGGAGTTCATGAGGTGATATTTAATGTACAAAAATAAAGAAGATCAAGTTAAAGCATGAAATAAAAATAAAAAAATTAATTAGAGAATCCAATAAAATCATTTAGGGACATAGTTCTAGAGAGAAGATAGTCCATTAGATGAATACAGTTAAGGAACCATTAACTCATTATTCAAATTGCAAATGGGTTAGAAGGTCGCAATTAAAAGATCTAAAATTGAAGGAAGGTCGAGTAAGTCGAGGTGGTAATACAGTCACATAGCTGGGTAGATGACTAACAACCCTTGTGTATATACTACTATCATGGTCATGAGTGACATGGCAATTAGTGTGGAATACTTAGTAGGATTATCTTGGGTCCTACTATTAAAATTTTAGCTCAAGTATCCTCCAAAAATTTCAAAATAAACTTTCAAAAATATACCACCAAAATTTGTATTCACTCCAAGCCGTTCAAATTCATCATAAAAATTTAAATCACTTTCTTAAATCTCAAAGCAAAATTTTATCACGTTACTACTAACCTTTTCCAAAATTAACGTTTAAATTCAACTATTTAACTCAAGAGTTCATAATTTACGAATCCATAAAAATTTCACAATCAATCAAAAATTTAACACTCTAAAATTTTCTAAAAACTCATAATAAAACTCTTAGCATATTAAAAGCAATCTCAAAAATTAGCTCAAAGCTCTCATAAATCTTAACTTCTATTCATGCTAAGTTATTCCAACAAAATCACAACTTTTAAATGGTAACTTCCTTTAATCAATCAAAATAACATTCCATCACATCTTTTGAAATTCTTCTAAAAGTTTTAATATTAGCAATCCCTCATTAAACTGAATTTTCAATAATCCTATCAGTCAAAATCCTTTCTTTTTTTTACCAAAAATCTAAATAGATTTGTAAATCCTCAATCATAGGACACCATTTAAAATAAAAAATTTCTCAAAAATCGTTTTCATAACTTTCAAATATTTTAAACCAAAATTCACCATAATTACTTCCACTTAAAATTCAAAATTTACTAAACACGAAAATCGTAAGTTATACAACTCAAATTTAAATAATTCCCGTGGCTCTTTTTTTTTAAAAGCTAAGATCATTTTTAAACCAAATTTATATCTGTTCAAAGGTGTATAACTATAATACAATAAATCATGAATATCAAATCTTGAAAATCAATCAATTTCTTAAACCAAGTATGAAATTCTATAATCCTCTGGTGTTTACTATTTAGAGATCTCAAGATTAAAACCTTCCGTGGTAGTATCCTACTTTATAAATTACTAATCATTAAATCATACTTTAAAGAAAAATCTTTTAACTCAATTAGAGTCTTATATGTATTCCAATTGCCCATATAACCATTCTAGCCATGTGTTTGACCTATGAGTATCCACTAGTGTAGTCATCTTCCTAGTCGACACTAAGCACGAAAATAATAATCAACGGTAGAAAGGAATCAAGGAAGATGCAATTCAAGGAAGTCGAATGAGAGTTCAAAATTTGAAGCCAAGGGAAGAGGTCAATTCCTAGATTCTAGTCCTATGTTGCAGGCTCACATCGGTACAATAACGTAACCGAAGAGACAAACTCGACCTACATGGGCCACCACAAAAACATGTAACGCCCTAGTCCCAAAATACGTAGGACTAGGTACATAGATATGCCAGCTGTATACATACGAAGTATACTCCAATATATGGAAACCTCGTATGAATACATAAGCTGTAAAATACAGTAAACCATGAATAATCTAATCTCATCTACGAAATATAAGAATAAAAGATGTCATATAATGATAATAAATTGTCATTGATACATATAGTTGGGCGGAGACAAATCCACTACCGACTATGAAAAGAAATACAAGATATACAAAAAGATAATTTTGGCTAGCGAAGCGGAGACGATCTAAGCACAATCATCCTCGAAGAAATAGAGATGGTCACAGCTTGAGCTAGAGCACCTGCGAAAGACAAGAACACGTACCTGGAGAGATAACCAGGTCCTCAGAGGGACGTAACATGACACATAATATCATACCATATAAACTGAATAAATATTGCTAAAATAAATAAGTCAATTGAATTATAACATGGTCCAACACGCACCTATTGAACTAGCGTACCATCCCCCCAACCAAACAAGGACAAGAGATGGTAAACTAATTTACGGTGACGTATCTTTCCATGCTATGAATCTAATATGGTATCCGAACCCCAACAAGGTTCAATACCCTTCTCATCGAAGTAGTAAGTCACACCTACAACCAAACAAGGACAAGATGTGATGAACTAATCCGCGATAAGTTATTGTTTCAAGCCACGGTCAGATACAAGTACCAAAACCAAAAGTACTCATACCTAACGGATAAGGTAGCCTAACCGTTCTAAGTGAATGTAGTTTTAAGAACAGTTCATGGTCGCATGACTCCCTGATCAAGTCAAGAAAATACCAATGCAGTACCTCAGTAGCGAGTCACCATACCATATACTATTCCTCAGTATCGAGCGAGTCTATAGCATATAGTCTACCTATCGTTCCTCAGTAGCAAGCGAGTCTACGATAGATAGGGTGGAAGTCAACTTCCAATCATGTTCTCTCCGTCCAATGCCAACTCATAACTGCTAAGGCTTCTAGCATGCAATTCTATTAGCAGTTATTTCCTAGCGCACGGCTTATGCGTACTGGTGGCCAGCCAATCACGTATGTCCGAGTCCTATATGCGACTCACAACAACGTGGTATAAATGTGTCAAGGCCTATGAATGCAACACACAAGGTGGTCCCTTAAATCTAGGTTTAATGTGTAAGAAAAATAATACATAGCAGGAAATATAACTGAACAATAAGTTCTAACAGGTTATGCCATGTATCACAGTTTATTTTGCATAAAGAAAATAATGAATAATTGATGACATATGAGCTAAAATAAATAAACAGCAAATGGCAAGGTGTCTTGCCTGAGGGTGGTGCGAGATGTAGCAAAATCCAACAGTTAAAATCATCAACACGAAAGTCAAAATCCACAAGGAGCTCCGGATTCTGAAACAAACATCACGAACGAGTTTGGAATAAAAGATATGCCTAGGAAACGCCTGTCCAAAAGTCAAATTCTGGATTAGGGGCAAAATCATAATTTCGGGTCAAAACGATGTCCGCCGTTGGATCCGCTTTGCACCGAAATGTGCGCCAGAACCTAGGATCTCTAAAATTGTCAAACTACATGTCTAAGAATTTTTTTTCGAGACGAACTCAACGGTATGTCCAATTTTGGATTCCGAGGAGCCGTGCACAAAATCGCCCGTTGAGTGGGATTATAGGCCCGCCAAAATGGCGTCCCAGTCAACGGTCTCAGAATCGGACCAAACTTGGCATACTATACCAAAAAAAATATTTTGAGTCAAATGGCGCAAGTTTTGTCGTGATTTGATGAGTGTGCACAAAGTAATTGAAAAATTTCGAAAAGGCCCGATACGAAAAATTTGAAGGATACGGATCAAATTCGTCGCGTACACGCAACAAACCTGAATTCCGTCAAAGTCCGCACGTCCGCAAAGTCGATACGGATCCTTCGGTACTCTCGATTTGCGACAGGTTACCCGGTTTGTCGGGACGTACCTCGTACCGGGTTTTTAAGTTTTTGAAAACTAATTTTTTGTGATTTTTAATCTAATTAAACCTGGAATTTATTATAGAATAAATAAAACTATTTGAAGGGAATACTGGAGGGTCATATGGGCTTTCTACAGAAATTTACGGATCTAAAAACGAACAAGAATTGGAAGAGAAATTAATTGGAGAAGTCGGATACCTTAAAGTAGGAATCTGTTGTTGTTGTCGTCGTGACGACCGGGAGACGGGACTGCTGTTGCTCCGGCGAGGTTGGACACGCACGCCGAGAATAGGAAGGAGGATAGAGGAGGAAATAAAAATAAAAATAAAATTATATATATATATATATATATATTTTTTTTTTTTAAAATTATATATATATATATATATATATATATATATATATATATATATATATATATATTATTATATGTATATATATATATATATATATATATATATATATATATATATATATATATATATATATTATTATATATATATATTATTATATGTATATATCTATAAATATACCAAAATATACATATATATATATATATATATATATATATATATATATATATATATATATATATATATATATATTTATATATATATATATATATATATATATATATATATATATATATATATATATATAATATATATATATAAAAATATATATATATATATATATATAAATTCAAAATATATATATATATATATATATATATATATATATATATATATATATATATATATATATATATATATATATATATATATATATAAATTCAAAATACATATATATATATATATATATATATATATATATATATATATATATATATATATATATATATCTATATATATATATATATATATATTTTTTTTTTTTATTTCTTTTATATATATATATATATATATATATATATATATATATATATATATATATATATATATATATATATATATATATATATATATATATATAAAAGAAATAAAAGATATATATATATTTCTTTTTATTTCTTATATATATATATATATATATATATATATATAAAGAAATAAAAATATATATATATATATATATATATATATATATATATATATATATATATATATATATAAATTCAATCCTTAATAAATCAATCCTTAAAAAAAATAAAATAAAAATTCAATCCTTAATAAATCAACTCAAAATAATAATAATAATATTTAAATAGGAAAACATGTTTATTAAATTTCAACAAAGTAACTATAATAATAATAAAATAATAAACTTGTCCCAATGGGTGAACCAATACCGCACACTCTTCTCCGGATCCAGAAAATCAACAATCTTGTAAAATATTATTTAATAATAAAAATACCAATAATTGTACATATAACTAAAAAATTAGAAATTGTACATAAAATTCTAAAATAATTTAGGAAATATTTCTACGTACATAAAATATCTCTACAATGCCACCTTGGTCACACCACATGCCTACATGGGCTTAAATTTGGTTCGGGCCCAGTTCGGGCTGGTTTTGTCCCACCGGGTCAAAAAAAAATATATTAAATAATATCCAAATAAAATATTTTAAATGCGTTATTTCACAACTCGGCCTGGTTTTCCTAGTTCGGACTGAACTATGGCTAGGCCTCCCACGACATGGCTAATATACTGGTCAAAGCACACTGCTGCATCTTTCGTGCCAAAATTCATGGTCGTTTAGTGCTCCAAAACTCAACAATAGCTAAGGTCATTTCAAAAAAAAATCATAAATTGCATAAAATTCATTTTTAAGTCTAATAAATTAATAAAAATAATAATTAATGTAAAATAGGGGTTTTACAAGAAGCATAAATTTTTTTCAGCAAATATGGCTCTATGTGCCTAAGACAAGTGAAGCTCCATGTGCCTAGTCAGTGTAACTCTATGTGCCCACTCAATGAAGCTCCATGCGCCCAGTCGGTGTAACTCCATGTGCCCAGTCAAGTGTACCTCCATACGTCCAAGATTAGCTCCTCCGAAAGGAGGGCGCATAGCCTGAGACATGGCTATGCGCCCAAGCCTGACTCAGTCAAAGCCATGATTAAAATATGTACTGAAGCTCATGGCCACGTCAGTCTCCACGAGCAGTCATGCACCGAAGCATGCGGCCACGTCAACACCACGACCAACCAACGATCTCGCAGCCTGTATGCGCCTACATACTATACGCCCAAAGCAGGACTATGCGCCCATATAAGAACTAGCGTATTTCCTCTTATGGGCGCATAACATCATTCCAGCTCGAGAATGACTATAAAAGGGGAGCCTCATCCCTCTTCAACACAGAGAACAGACAACATTTTCAAGAGCCAAATTGCTGCACTTCTTGCCAGTGAGCCGAGAGTTAGCAATTTTTTTAGATTTTCTTCCACTTTTATAATCTGAGTGTCAACGGAGTAAAGGAGCAACTGCTGCTCGATCTCCAACGTCCGATTTCCCAGAATTCTTTTTTGTACTCAGGGATCCTCAGCACAGGATCTCTCAGGCGTACTCGATTTGTGGTGCCTTGCACCAATAAAAGAAAAGATAGCATTTTTTTTTGTGTCCACAAAAGCAAGAGTTATGCCCTGATGAGGATGATTATCCTGCAGGAGCGTTGGCGTGGTAATTTCATGTCCAACATGGATAATCGAACTTACGGAAGATTGGGGCGTAACATATTATTATGCTAGACGACCTTGTGATCAAATACGTAAATTATGTTAAACGACTTAGAGAATGTGGTATGAGAATTATGGTTTAGTGATAAATCGTGACTGGATATACTTGACTTGGATAGGATGGATAGGTGGATCATGTCGAACATGTTTGAAGAGATAGACTACGCAAATTACAAGTTTGGATGTACGATATTGATGTGCCGAGGAATTGGTTGAGCAGAACTTACCTTAGGATGGCTTTGCTGAATGACTCAGACCCCTGGGAATGAACGCTACGAGTGCAAATAGGAGAATATATGCTCGATGTTTAGAAATCGGAGTGATTGGAGCTTGGGTAGAAAGTCCTATATTATCAACTTTGGTTTGACCTTTAGATTGGGCTCAGTATTGATATTATTGTTTGGAACGGTGATTCCAGTACTGACGTTAACTTCAGCCTGGAGAGATGGCCTAGCGGTTAGGCAAGACGTTCCTATTTCGAGAGTTAGCATCGATATGATTGATTTCAGGATAGATATGATGAATCAAATATGTGGAATTAGATTCACTATCACGAGGCTTGGCTGTAATACATATATTCCAGGGATGCCTTAAATATGCGCACGATCGAATTAAGTGATACATTGAATTTAAGTAAGACTATAGGAAACAGAACAGTCTCGAGAATTTTAAGATCGTGATTTTCTAAAGAAAATATTGATGGTAGTAAAATCATTGGATTTGAACTAAACTCGAATTATTGATTGAGGCATTAATGCAAGTTTGTCACGACCCGTACCCACTTTTCGGATACAAGTACGTGCGCAAGCCAGCTACGCATCAAGCGAACTTTAGCCCGACTCGAATATGTAAACGCTGTCAAGGGCATGGTAAACTGCCAAATCATGGCAAAATAAATCTATATCTCAAATCTACAATAAATGTACGAAACATGAATGAACACTATGGGTCGTGGTCTACAGCCCACTAGCATAAATGTCCGATACGACTCCAAGGAATATAACAAGAGTCTATAAACTGAATCAATAAATAGGATATCGTATGATAATGAAAGAAAAGCAGGAGCTGGATAATAAATGTAATATCACTGATAAATACCTGAATCATGCATTACAATCATCTACCATCCCACTCTGCTAACTATCTCCATGCAATCGCTAAACCTGAAGAGATCATCAGGTCCTCAGGGGACATAGAAAGATACATAAAAATTTGCCTATCTAGCAGTTTAATCATGCATGATAATATAAACAGGATATAAACAAGGAACGACACTTAACATGGCAAGAGACTACGACCAAACTGCTAAAAAGTGACTAACGATAAGTGGCTACTGACATGTGACTATGAACTGGAATACAAAAAAAATACACATAACTGAACTGCGGGATGAACAAGTGAACACAAGATCAATGGAATATCAAACCCTCATCCCGAGTGGACTCGCAGGTTTGAACTAATCACTAACCCTCGCACCGAGTGGACTCGCAGGTTAGTACTAATCACTAACCCTCGCCACGAGTGGACTCGCAGGTTAGTTCACGACAAGGCACCCTCATCCCGAGTGTGGACTCTCTGGTGCAAGTATAACATCTCGTCCTGAGTGTGGACACACAGATGTAAACAGATCAAGGCAATCACCCTCGTCCCGAGTGTGGACTCTCTGGTTAAGAAAACGATAACAAGGATTTAGCAGTTCAACTACACGTACTCGTTCTATGACATGACTCAAGCAAGGTACTGGTGTGACAAGGTACGACTCAGTCAAGACACAGTCAAGTCCAGTATAACTATACTGTCAAGTCAAGCGAGACCATAAATTGGTGAACACGGTATATAAAAAGTAGATAAATCAAGTCAACTAGAATGCTAATAAATCATATAAAATCTATAACAAATAGAGTATCTATTATAATACAATAATAACATAAAAACTATAAACATGAAATTAAACTGTAGAGGGAGGCAAAGTATCTTGTCTGGTGGTTGCATGTAGATCCAAATACAACTCATTAAACCGATAAGCCACAGGAGTCAAATCTCTCAATAGTATTCGAAAGCTGAAAAAGATATTGCCAATATTCTTAGAATAGTCAAATTAGCTAGAATTGCCGGTCCTTAAGTCCAATTCTGGACACCAGAGCAAAACGATAATTTCGGGCCAAAACGATGTCCGCCGTTGGACCCGCTTTGTACCAAAAAATGTGCCAGAGTCAATGGTCTCTAAAGTCGTCAAACTATATGTCTATGGATCCGCTTTGACGATACAAACCCAACGATATGTTCAATTTTGGATTTCGGTGGACCGTGCACAAAATCACCCGTTAAATCTGATGGTGGGGCTCGCGAAACGGCGATCCAATCAACTGTCTCAGAATTGGACCAACCTTGGCATAAAGGACTAGAAAAACGATATGGTCCTGTTGGCATAAGTTTCTTCTCGATCTGACGAACGTGCAAGAAGTAATTAGGAAATTTGCACATAGGCCGATACGGTAAATTTCGACGGATACGCATCAAATTCGTCGTGCACACGCAACTAATTTGAATTCTGTCAAAGCCCACACGGTTACGAAGCCATTATGCACCTTTCAATGCTTTCTGTGCACGACCACATCGCCTGGTTTGGTGGGACGTACGTCGTGTCGGATAATTTTCTAGTTTTTGAAACATAATTTTGTTGAACTTTAGAATTGAATAACTTCTCATCTATTTAATGAAATTAGAATCTACAAGAAGGGTTGTGATACCCTATATGGTGTCTAGGACTCTTTAAATAACTTCTAAATGTTGTGTACGAGTTGGCCAGAATCAATCCTCGAACAGGGCATCTAAACTGTTTTCTAGACTGTTTTTGAAACAGTTTTTCATTAATTTTGGATCGATTTCCAGAGGAATCAAATCGAATATATTCGAATCTAATTAGAGGGTCACGTAGATGGTTTGGTTGTGAACATACCTGAGCAATTGGTTCGACAAAAGATCGAACAAGATGGAAGAGATAGTGTCACAAAGTTGGCGCGTTCACTACCGCTACTGTTGTTGTTGTTCTGTTTTGTCGGTACTTGGCCGCGCGTCTGCCGGCCGACGGTGGCCCAGGGTGGCGCAGCAGTGGCACGCGATCGCTTGGAGGTCGGGGTAGGGGTTTGCATTAGGGTTTCAATGAAATTTCCTTCTCTCATCTCAATCTCATATATATACACACGAAGTCTTCCGCTCAGGTTCGAGCAGTCGCTGTTTTGGGCTCGGGTGCTGTGGTTCTGGGCTATTTTAGAAATCAAGTAGATGGACCTCTAAAGGATCCAATATTCCTTTGTGGGTCACAATAATTTGCTTTGGCTGCTCTTCAACAGGTAGTTGTAGAAGTATGGAAAAGACTAAAGAAAGATCCATACGGCCAAGGATCCCCATGCGGCTCAGAGAGCTCATGCGGCTCAGGGACCCATGCGGCTCAAGCTTCTATGCAGCTCAGAGAGGAGCCACGTGGTCCTCAACAGTTCTTTCCTCTGTCTTCTACTGCATTTAATGTCTTGACGGCTGACAGCTCTGACCAATGACAGAAGGATGCAATAATGACTCTGTCATAATGGCAGACTCCTAGGGAAACGAAGGAGATCTCTGACACAATCCCTAGGAACCCAGAAACCTTTATGCGTCCTTGACACGTGTATCATCGCATGCGGCTCAGACAGAGGCCATCCATGCGGCTTAGGCCGAAGCTATCCCATGCGGCTCACGAGAACTACCCCATGCGGCTCAAGCAGAGGCTATCCCATGCGGCTCACGAGGACTATCCCCATCCGACTCAAGCAGAAGCTATCTCCATACGGCTCACGAGGACTGTCTCCATGAGGCTCACGAAGAAAGCACCCACCATGCGGTCACCTACGCTCATGCGGCTCAGATCACCACCATGCGGTTCAAATGTTCAGGGGCCACTCCCAAGCAGCCTTGACACGTGGCCAGCCTTATTTGGCTCAATGGGGAGTAGTCCTCATGTGGCTCAGATTTTCTAAGTGGCTCGCAGTTAAGACACGTGACATGATAATGGAACACGTGACATCAAATCGACCAAAATCTATCAACAAATCCCAATAAAATATTAGGATCAAATCAAATCATTTGTAACCTAGCAAACCAATGACATGTGTCTGGAAATCCGAGATTGGCATAACAAATCATGGAGATTTATGTCAATCATTATTAATTACCCACAAAGAATTGATGCAATCATATTAATTGCCCAGATCCATTATATTCAAGATGAGCGGTCCAGATTCATTGATCCTTAGCCGCCAACTTTTGAGAATGGGCACTCATTGCAAAACCCTAATGATGCCTCCACTCTTATAAATAGCAAGGTGCCATTCCCTTACAACAGGCATATACAGAGAGACAGACAGAGACGAGCAGAGAAAGAGAGAGCATACCCCCCTCGGATCCAGAGAGAATAAAAAAAGCATTTCTTCATCAACGCCAAGTACTTCTTCTACAGAGCCAAGGCTACACCCGATCGTCCAAGGAGTAAGGCAGAGCTGCCGTCGCTTTCCCGAGTCTCTACTGTCACCCCCCAGAATCTAAAATAAACAATTGTACTTAGATTGCTGTACCTATGTTTTCGTCCCTAGGCTTTCTTTGTACAAGCGAGTTTGTATTGTGAAGTAAAAGTCCAGTCCTCCGATAATTGTTCTGTTCTTTTATATTTCATGGCAAACACAATGGCGACTCTGCTGGGGACAAACTTCTCCACGGCTGAGGAGTTGGTGACACAATCGGATGCAGCCAAACTTGGCTCCATGCAACAGAAGATGGTCGTCCGCTTCGACCAACAGGCGTTTGAAGAAATGCTCTCTGAGGGAAGCGCTGGCCCGGTCCAGAAGCGAACCCGCACAAAGAAAGCTCACAGCGAGTGGAGGCCAAAGTCATTTGCTTCTCCCCAAGCTCTGGACGGAGTACTTTCTACTGCCTAAGACGGCGAAGGCGACTCTCGTACGACCCCACTTCAAGCCATAGAGGACTCTGCTGTCCCCAAGTTCAGTAGAGGAAAGCACTATGTTGCTGGACTTGCAGGGGCAAAGAGCGATTCTATGTGCTCCAGGAAGAAACCGAACAAGGGCACTAGCCGCCAAACGAAGACTCATGCGGCCAAGATTGCTAGCCGCATGAATGATGACCATACGGCTGAGACTGCTTGCCAAAGGCACAATACTCATGCTGCCAGGATTTTCAGCCGCATGGAGAACACTCATGAGGCTAGGATTTCCAGCCGCATGGAGAAGACCTATGCGGCTACGTCTGCCAGCCGCATGAAGATTATTGATGCCGGCCGCATGACGCCTACTCTACGCGGCTCTGTCTTCGACCACCTCTCCTATGGTCCTGATCTCTTGTGCTCCCAAGAAGACATGTCTGACTCTCTCCAGCACTACCTAGACTCTTCCTACTATGTGCCCTCACGCACTAGAGTGAAGAAGTCTAGGGCAGCACGAGCTTGGCAAGCTCGGTCCGCTGATCCGACGTCTGACCATCCGAGCGTCCCATATACTGTCATGCGGGCCTCTGATGGAAAGTTGTACAGAACCACTCGAGTTCAGCCCCCGGCGGCAAACGAACAGAAAGGTTCCCAAATGTCTCCCAAAATCCAGGGAGCAAACATGGTCAATCCGGACCCATCTGACTTGTGTGAGGCCATCCTCCACAAACGCAAGGAAAGAGAAGGTGCCTCGGGATGCAAAGAGTCCTCTCACGGATGTTACTGCACCCAGATCATCGTCAACTATTGTTGCAATAACGCGACGGTATGAGAAGACCAGCAGTCCGTCTTCCAAAGACTGCAACAAACATATTCAGAAGATGAGGCATTTTACGTCGTCTCCTGCAACTCTGCTTAGAAAATCCCCGTCGATGAGAGAGAAAAGAAGACCAATGCTCCTAGCCCGAAGATTTCAACCACTATGACTAAGAGACTATCGTCTAAACGGGTGCTCACCACCGGAGTTTTCCAAGGTACCCGTTCAAAGACGAAATCTGCTACAGTGGGAGATTTATCGTCCACACCACTGGAGGGTGCTGGGACTGGGGGCAGTACTCCTTAGAACATCCACGATAATCTGATGTTCCAAGGATATGAACCCGAGGAAACAACTCTCCCATCATATACAGCAAGGGCCGACGTCCCCGAGGACGTCCACGACTCCCAAGATGAAGCAAACTCTGAAGCTGGGGGTACTATCCCTTCTGAGTCCGAACCAGAGGAGAACATTCCCACATACCCCGATGACTTCTCGCTACAGGGGTACGATTCGGAGGGCTCGTCCTCCACCGTTCCTTCTATCTCTCCTCATGTAAAGACGGTGTTCATGATAGACAGCAACCAAGGTGGTTCCAGTGATCGCCAATGCATTGACACTCTGGAGGCCATACTGCATGCCTTAGTCAAGTTTGTAGACGAGATCAAAGCGGCCCTTCCAACTCTCCAAGGAGGAACGCCTGGCCAAACAAGCGTGGATCCCGCAGTCAATGCGGACTCGAACTCAGCGGCACCGAACCTGGGCAACAATCCTCCTGAAATGACGGTCCCCACCGCTGTGGATGAGGCCAGGAAAGCAAGAAGAGAGGTCCAGGAGCTCCGAGCCATGTTTCACGCTCGAGAAACCTCTCAAGACCTCAGAATACGGCAACCATACCCCGCTGCATGGAGGGATATCCCCTTCCCACTAAGATATAAGCCGTTCAATATCAATCCTTATGATGGCAAGACCTCCGCAAGTCGGTAAATCACTTACTTCAAGGTCACCACCGACCAGCTGTCCTATGACGATGACATCCTTACACGATTATTCATCGGGGCATTAGAAGGAGTCGCCTTCGACTGGTATCGCAACCTGCCGAACAACTGCATCCACTCCTTCGCCAGCTTCAAGCGCATGTTCTTGGAGAGATTCTACGAAGTAGGACAGGACATCACAATGTCCACCCTCATGGACGTCATTCAAGGGAAGAAAGAGCTGACAAGGAACTATATCGAGCGGTTTCGCCAAACTGCAATGAAGCTGCCGTCTGGTAACCCAGATTCCTCCTTAATTGAAATTTGCCAAAAGAGACTGCTTCCAACAATCAGCCACTGGACGGGCAGAAGTCAATTCAAGGACTGGAAGACGTTTATCATCAGTGCCACAAGCGCCGAAGAATAATTGAAGAAGGCTCGCTAACTGGGATTGTACATCTCAGAGGGAGAAGATAAGGGCAGACGTCCCAACGCCAACAACAACAATAGGGGTAACTCCTCCAACAATCGGGACAACAAGGGCAAGCAGGCTATGGTGGCCGACACAGCCCAAAAACCCAAGTCAAAGCCGGCAGACAAGCAATGGCCACAAATGACCTACTCCTTCGAAGACAGCCACGTCAAGCCTATCTTGGACATGCTCATACAAGGAGACAGAATTCATCTCCCTCCACCAAGACGGGAACCTCAGCCGACAGAAATGGAGAACCCAAAATACTGCCATTACCACCGCTACGTCCACCATGCTACACACGATTGCTACCAACTAAAACGGTACATCCAAACTCTTATCGATTCGAACGCTCTGGCCATCGATTTCGAAGAGGTAACCGTTGCAGCCAATATGGTGTCAGTACGATTTAGCAGTTTCCCTCAAACAGAAACTCAAGACGTTGTGGTACCTATCCCTCTGGCGATAATGGAAATTGTTAATCTTTTGCCTCCTCGAGATCAGGCTGCTGGTCTAGTATACCTCACCACATCACGAGGGGAGGTCATAGGGGTCCATCCAGACTTGGTATCTGAAGTGACTCAGTCCACACCATCTTCCATTCGCAAGAAGAGGAGTAAAAAAGTCAGATCCTGCCGCACAATCTCGACAGATATCGAAGAAATCACAGCCATCGTCACTCGGTCTGGGGCACAATCCCAACCTGTGGCTGATAACTCGGCTGAAGATAATCAGCCCGCTACAACTGATGCTCCGGGACCTTCTCACCCTCCGATGACCGACAAGCCTAGGCCGAAGGAGACTCGCTTTGACAAATCCCTCCGAAAAGAGGCACCGCAGGGGCTGGAGAGGCCCTACAACTTCGACATCTTGGCACATTTGTCCAATACACCGGCCAAATTGTCATTATACGAGCTCCTGAGACTCCCAAAGGATGTTCGTGTGGCTTTGAGCGATGCATTCCAGAATGTCGACGCCTATTTGGCTCAGGTCAACCTCACAGGAGAGAATCTGCCGGCAGATCTCCAAGACAACGCTTGCACGGGAGCGATGCCCAACATCTTATTCACTCTGCAGGATATGCTCATCAAAACCAACCTGCACGATCGCCCGTTATATTACACTGGATACATCGGCGATGTAAAGGTGGATCGGATGCACATTGATCCTGGTTCTTCCATAAGCATCATCCCGAAGGGTCTGTTATATCATCTCCATATTCCTATGCATCGCCTGACGCCAACAAGCACCGCCATCAGCGGTTTTAATTCGGACAGGAGCTACCCGATTGGAAAGATTCGCTTGAAGTGTCAAATCGGCGATCTCCAGTCGGAAGTCACCTGTTACGTCATAGATGCAGACACTTCTTACAACATCCTCTTGGGGTACCCTTGGATACACGATTATATGATCGTGCCTTCCACGCTGTACTAATGCTTCAAGTATGTCGACAAGTACGGCTTCGTGAGGACAGAATTTGCCGACATCGATCCCTTCAAAGGGGTCGAGTCCTACTACTCAGACTCCTGCTTATACGAAAAGTCGAAGAGGCACCTTGGTGAAGGAGATGTGCAAACTCGTACCGAGACAACAATAGGATCAGAAGAACCTCTGACGATCTATCTCCAAGCTCGCAAACCTGGCAAGTCCGCACCCCTTACAGCCACTCTGCGTAAGGACGCAATCAGCCTCTCGGCACAAGAAGAGCAAATGATAATCCGACTGCGAAGGTCCAACCAAGCACCAAGATCCACAACGGAGCTATTGACAATCAGGCTGCCTAGAGTCGGCCAACCACAAATAGAGAAGCTCAACCCCTCCGACAAGCCAATGACGATACGCCTTTCCAAGAAGAATCGTCATCCCGAGGCAAGGTCTGGGGCTTCTAGCGAGCCAACAACTCCCCGTCCAGCATCGAGTACCAAACTGGGGGTCGCTAGTTTGCCAATGACCCCACGCTCGGCTCTACCTGCCGAACCCCTGACGATCAAGCTGCCCAGGTCGTCCTCTCAGTCTTCATTTATATAGGGGTGGCCGAAGAAGAACCGGAGCTAGCCAAGTATGTGGCTGCCCACATTGATGTTTCCTCCACAGATGATGTAATCCAGCTAGAAAAGATATCTTACTTCATCAATAAAGGGCTATCTTTGAATTACCTCGAGCTTGATAAGCTTTGTACAATGTATGCTATGGAACACGGTATAGGCACTCACCTACACACACAGGTGACAAATGTGTACACCGTAAACCAGCTTACTCCAGTGGAAGACGCTTACCGCATAATCGAGGGAGGGGATCATCCAATTATCTTCGGCCGAAAGGACGACCTGCAACCCTTCACCATAGAAGAAGTCCATCTCGAATCAGACGCCGGAAGACTACCTCTGTATCTTTATATCCCCCAATCCAAAAACCTTATGCAAAAACAGGAGTATGATCTGGAGACTACGCCAGGCTTGAACTACGACACTGGACGACGATTACTTTTAAAGCCACCAGTACCGACTGGCAAACCACGGGACTACTACAGTAAGACCCGATGTGGATTAGGGTATGTTACGCCCACAACGACCCCTAAAAGTTCTGATGAAGAATGCGACTGGCATTCACATTCAACCGGGTTACCAACTTCTAATTCGGATACCAGCATCGGAGACGTATTCAGACAAGTCTTGTCAGTCAACATGGTATTCGCCGACGCTTACGAAGAAGATAAAAACATGCCTGAAATCCTTGAGTTAGAGCCGTGGGCCCAATAGTTGGATGCACAATGGAAAAAGCGGTTCGAACAGAGAGAACCTCCTACTGAAGATGAAGTTATGCAGGTCGACCTCGGCGACGAATCCTCTCCAAAACTAATCTTCGTCAGTAAAAGTCTAACAGACGAAGAACGAGAGTCGCTACTGGAACTTGTCAAAGAATACATTGATGTGTTCGCCTGGAGCTATGAAGACATGTCGGGGTTAAATCCTGATATTGCTCTTCACAAGCTCGACATTCGGCCAGATGCAAAGCCCGTAAAACAACAACAGCGATGCTTCCGCCCGGGCATCATGGATGAGATCAAAGTAGAAGTCAACAAACTGATAGCCAGCGGCTTCATACGCGAAGAACAACATCCAGACTGGGTCGCCAACATAGTACCGGTCCTCAAGAAGAATGGAAAGATTCGAATGTGCATCGACTTCCGCAATCTGAACGAGGCATGTCCCAAAGATGAATTCTCCCTCCCTATCACAGACATCATGATCGACAACACATGCGGCTTCGAACGCATGTCATTCATGGATGGCTTATCGGGGTACATCCAAATCAAGATGTCTCCTGACGACGAAAAGCATACATCATTCCGAACACCGATTGGCACATACTGCTACACAGTCATGCCTTTCGGTTTAAAGAATACTGGAGCCACGTATCAAAGAGCCATGAGTACCATCTTCAGGGATCACTTGCACAAGGCGGTGGAGTGCTATATTGATGACATCGTCGTCAAGAGTCGCTGTAAGGGAGACCATCTCCAGGATCTGAGGACGGTATTCGACCTGATGCGAGCACACAACCTGAAGATGAATCCCACAAAATCTTTCTTGGGTGTATCCAGCAAAAAGTTCTTAGGTTTCATCATCACCGCCCAGGGTATCCACGTAGACCCTGAGAAGACAAAGGCAATCATGGAGATGGGTCCTCCGAGAAATCTTCGAGAACTTTGAGGCCTCCAAGGGAGGCTAGCTTACATTAGGAGATTCATTTCTAACCTCTCCGGGCGATGTCGGCCATTCACCCATCTCATGAAGAAGGGCGTCTCATTCGTATGGGACGAAGAATGTCAGCGTGCCTTCGACAGCATCAAAGAATATTTGTCGAACCCTCCAGTCCTGGTGGCCCCGGTTGCTGGAAAACCATTCCTGCTCTATGTACGAGCAATAGAGCATTCCCTCGGCGGCCTGCTAGCATAAAACAATGATGCAGGCCACGAACAAGCCATATATTACCTCAGTCGAATGATGATTGGGCCAGAGCACTGATACACCATCGTGGAGAAGGAATACCTTGCCCTGGTGTTCGCCATTCAGAAGACGCGGTACTATGTCACGGGACAAACCATACATGTAATTTCACGAGTCAACCCTCTCAGGGTTCTCATGACTAAACCAGGGGCACTCAGCTCTCGCCTCGCTACATGGGCAATATTGCTATCCCCCTATCATATGATCTTCGTTCCGCAAAAGGCTGTTAAAGGTCAAGCTCTGGCAGACTTTTTAGCAGTCCACCCAGGCTCGGAGTCATCCAGAATATATGAAGAAATCCCAGATGAGGTCGCCGACTCGCATGCAACCTCTCACGATGATATATAGCGAATGTTCTTCGACGGCGCCGCAAGGACCGGACCTAAGGGCAACATCGTCGTCGGAGTCGGGGTGGTGCTGGTTTCTCCTTCCGGATTGGTGATCAACCGCGCTTACTCTCTCACAGTGCCCTGCTCTAACAATGTGGCCGAGTACAACGCTTTGGTCATTGGCCTCCAACTTGCAAGAGAGCTGGGGGTAGAATATCTTAAAGTATACGGCGATTCGCAGTTAATCGTCAATCAGATCCGGGGCTCATACGAAGTCCGCCATGAAGACATGATCCCCTATCACCAAATAGCAATCAACATCATCTCATCGTTCGAGGGGTTCTTCATCGAACATGTTCCCAGACTCCAAAACATCGAAGCTGATGCCTTAGCAGGACTTGCCGCTTCCCTAGCAGTGCCAAATCATACTCATCATTCGGTTGATGTGATAGGCCACGAACTGGTCTGTCCCAAGAACAACGTTCAATTCGTGACGAGTTATTCCGTTCAGACGATCGACGAAGTCCCGGACTGGAGACAACCATTCATTGACTTCGTAGTCTACGACATCCTGCCCGAAAACCCAAAGGAAGCCACTTCCATCAGAAGGTGTTCTCTCAGATTCTTCTACGATACAGAGACAAAAATACTGTATCGGCGATCCTACGATGGGTTATTACTTCGGTGTCTGTGAAATGCAGAAGCCAAAGAAGCCGTACGCAAAGCTCATGACGGTGTTTACGGGGCCCATCAGCCTGGCCCAAAATTTTAAGACCGTCTTCGCCGAATGGGCTACTACTGGCCCACAATGGTAGCAGATGCGATAGACTATACAAGAAAGTGCAAATCTTACCAAGTCCACGCAGACTTCATCGACCAACCATCCGAATTTCTACATCCTACAGTGGCGTCCTGGCCATTCGAAGCATGGGGAATGGATATCATCGGTCCAATTACTCCACCTTCCTCCCGAGGACACCACTTCATACTTGCCATCACAGATTACTTCTTCAAATAGGCGGAAGCTGTTTCGCTTGCAGAAGTCAAAACTTCAAACGTGATCAGCTTTCTCAAGCATCACATCATCTATCGCTTTGGACTGCCCTGAAGGATCATCCACGATAATGGTCCGCAGTTCGCAAGCCACGCCTTCTATCGCTTCTGTGACAAGCACCGCATCCAGAATATTGCTTCGACACCATACAACCCTGCAGCGAATGGGTTGGCAGAAGCATTCAATAAACAATCATCAAACTTCTCAAAAAGTTCGTATCGTCCAACAAACGCGACTGGAACGAGAAGCTTGGTGAATGCTTATGGGCGTACCGTACTACAGTCCGAACAGCCACAGGGAACACACTATTCTCCCTGGTGTACGGAAGCGAGGCAGTTCTCCCATTGGAGACTCAAATACCCTCACTCTGCGTCGCCCTCATTTATCAATTAACGACGGATGATAACTACCGTCGTCGACTACAAGAGTTGGAGGTCTTAGATGAAAAGTGCCTCCTGGCTCAGCAACGGATCGAGCTATACCAAGCACGCATCTTCGGAGCCTTCAACAAGAAGGTTAAAATCAGAACATTCCAAGTGAGCGATCTCGTTCTGGCAGTTCGAAGGCCGATGGTCATGACTCAAAAAACCACCGGCAAATTCTAGCCAAAATGGGAAGGTCCGTTTATCATTGAGGTCGTATTCTCCAACGGTGCTTACCACCTCGCAAAACAAAATGGAGACTTGCTCATGCTGCCGGTCAATGGCAAGTTCATGAAGAAATATTATGTCTAAACGATATTTTCTAGACTATCGAGTCATGTACCCGCCAGTACCGCTGAACTCATATCGCATTTTCCAGACTATTGAGTTATGTACCCGCCGGTACCGCTGAACTCATATTCTAATTCCAGACTATTGGGTTATGTACCCACCGGTACCACTGAACTCATATTCCAAAATTCTAGGTCATTGAGTTATGTACCCGCTGGTGCCACTGAACTCACATCCACAACATTCCAGATTATTGAGTTATGTACCCGCTGGTGCCACTGAACTCACATCCACAACATTCCAGATTATTGAGTTATGTACCCGCTGGTGCTGCTGAACTCATATCCACAACACCCCAGATTATCGAGTTATATACCCGCTGGTGCCGCTGAACTCATATTTCCAAATTTCAGATTATTGAGTCATGTACCCTCCCGTACCGCTGAACTCACAATCTCCCATATTATCGAGTTATGTACCCACAGGTGCCTCTGAACTCACATTCCGATCACTCTTTCAGATAGTAAGTCATGTATGACATACCTCTGAACTTTCTTCCTGAAAGAGATCCTCTCTCATGATCCACTACCCGTACTCCCAGTGCACAAAAAGGGTAACAGATCCACAAATTTCCAAAATGGCCATGTCCTCATTACCTCTGAGTCGTTTCACTTCCGCCAAAAACAAATCACCCCTTTACATTGAACTTCCATGTCCTCATTACCTCTGAGTCGTTCTATGTACCATCCTTCATTGAGCCCACTCCTGCCATGTCCTCATTACCTCTGAGTGGGAAGGCTCCGTCGAAGAAACCTTCATGCTTGCCATGTCCTCATTACCTCTGAGTAAGTATGTTGATTCCCTTTTGACTTATTATCCGTACCCACAACCGGAGCACGCCAAGGATAATAGGTCCACAAATATTCTCCGTTGGGTCCACTCCTGCCATGTCCTCATTACCTCTGAGTAGGAAGACTCCACGGTAGAACCCTCATACTTGCCATGTCCTCATTACCTCTGAGTAAGTATGTGGGTTCCTTTTTTATCCTATTATCTGTATCCTAAGACAGGGTACGCCAGGGTAATAGGCCCACAAATATCCTTTGCTAGGTTTCTTAGTACAGGCCCACCATTCTCCATCATGCTCCGTGAGTCCAGATGCTCCATGGCATTCTCTCTTCCGATACCCGGAACGTCCATGAGCACCTTGCCATGGAATTGTTCTAGGTATCCCAATCAAACTTGTTATTCGTACCTAAAACCAAGGTATGCCAGGGGTAACAGATCCACAAATAAGTCTCCCATGCGGGACAAACGCCACCATAACACCACAAGCACAACAGGCAATACAAATAAAAGATGGAATAAAACATGTTCATTTATTTGGAAGCCAAAAGAGTATTACATGTTTTTGGGACCACGTCCCTCTCAAAAAGAAAAAAAAGGAGAACAGAAACAAAAAGAGAAAAAGGCCGCCTATGGTTCGGCATTACACAATTTCATGAGGCAGTTTCTCACCAAGGTGGACCCCCGCTCAAGCCGCTGTCTAGCTCGGCGTTCAGCCTCCTGAGACAACTGCTCCGTATCATCCAAATGCATATATGCCTGCCAGTCATCTTCCATATTCTTCAGGGCAAGTTCCAGGTTGGCAGAAGCTCGACTAAGTCTGTCAGCTTCCTGGATAGCAAGCTCCTTCTCAGTACGGGTGGCTTCGAGCTCGGACTCCAGGAAGGCCAGCTTTCTCTGGAGCTCGAGGATCTGCTCCCTGGTGTCAATTACCCCGCTGGAGGCGGTCGCCTTCCGAGCCGTACAATCTTCACTTCTACGGCTCCATTGATCGCGTAACTGGGACAGATCACGGCGGTCCTTCAGTATAGTCGGCTTGATCGACTCCCGAGCAAGCCTCACCTTCTCCATCGCGGTTATGAGGAAAGTGCGCTCTTGATCTATTGCTGCGGACAGATCAGCTTGCTGCAACATATGAAGCTGGGCCACAAGACGATCGGCTTCTAACAGCTTAGGCTCCAGAAGCGCAGCTAACCCTGCCCCACCGGGGAGTATTCTAAGGATGTCGATTTGGCCACCGGCGCACCGACGGGCCATAGCAAAGGGAGTTCCCTTCTCCACAGCTGCCTCGACCCCTCTCTTCAGATGGCGGTGAAAGCTATCAACCATATCCTGAGATACTTCATCCAAAACTTCCGTAGAGGATGGCGTCAAAGGGAGTGTGGCTGACAATGTCAAAGGAGTAGCATTGGAACTTGCCATCCCTGCCACCAGGGAAATAAATTCCGTGCGAAAAGATGCACGAATAGCAGCTAGCTCCTCTTCCGCCGCCCGGAGAGATTGGATACTTGGCAAGACGAAAAGGTCAACCCTCGAGACCATATTCACGGAGGAGGATGCAGGAAGCATTGCTCCTTGCCCTGGCTGTGCCACCCCTTGAGCCCCCAAACTTGAACCAGCTGGAGGCCCTTCAATTTGGGTGGGAAAAGAAGGAGGCGCACGTGCTTCCATCAGATCCCCTTCGGTAGAGGCCACCCCGACAATATCCGTCACCGATAATAAAGGGGCGGGACCTGTACGTCCAAAGCAACCATCAATCGATATAACCCGAAGGGTATGATGATAGAGAAGATAGGCCTTCTCATAAGTTAAGATTTGGCTTATCTTACCAGGTGAGGGGCATGGAGGCCGCAGTTCGCTCGCAGCTAGCGTAGTCTCCTCACCCGCAGCTTCCAAATTGAGTTCAACTGATTTCTTTGACCCAACCACTCCTGAAAAGGAGCCAGCCGGTTCAGCGTCACCCCGTTGAAATTCAGCTGTCTGAGGGACAGGTACAGTAGTGCCTCCACGGGCCGAGGTCTCAGCAAGGTGGGACTCCTCGGCCGCCTCCGAAAAAACCCGAGCGAAAATGATGGCGGTGCACATGTCATTGACCAAAGTGGTCAGGGCCGGATCGACCTCAGCAGTCGGATCCCGAGAAACCGACTCCTCTGACGCCTACAAAAAGTAAAAAAAGATGATTAGGCCATAGTTTGGAAAAAGAAGGAAAAGGTAGTGGAAATTCAAATCACCTCAGAAATAGCGCCAACATCATCAATAAATAGCCGGCGGCGTCTTACCGCAGCTCGCTTAGTGGAGTAGGTTATGCTATCATTAGTAGACATACGCCTGCTTCGCTTACGCGAAGGACCAGGCACAGCAGGTGACTGCCTCGTAAGTATGTCGTCCGGCACGTTAGGTGGCTGATCCCCGCCTCCTCGTCTGAGGAATGGGACGAATTATCGGCATCCTGCCCTTCATCCTCTTCGCCCGCCGTCGTGGACTCCGAGTCCGGCACAGGAACCATATTTGCCTTTTTCTTCCTCTTCTTGGACCCTTCGGGCTTCCCTGCCAAGCCAGTCCCGACAATGAAGCTGGTGCTCATATCAAAATTCATGGAAGGTTTGCTCGCCGCAACATGATAGAGGGCTACCATGTACAAAATCTCCCATTGCGTATTAGCGTCGGGGATCGAGAAGCTAGCTCGGGTGTGAACCGTATTGTAATAATGCCACATCCTGATACCGTCAAGGACACTGCCCTCGTAGCCTAAGCAAGCACTGGGACGATCATGGAACAACTGGCCGTACCCAAATTGGTGGGAGAACCTTCTAGGCAAGTAGGGCTCCAGGTACACGTTATTGCGGTAACGATATACCAGGTGCGCCGGACGAATATTGCACAGCCAGAGAAGCATCTTTTCAGATAAGAGCAGGGGAGGTTCAATGTCGTCAACGTGTACACCCCTCACTTCTCTAGCAGTAAATTGAGGGATAGACACAAAGAAGTCGGGCCCATCTACTCTCGCCAACGCCCTCCGTTAGGCTGGCATGGTGTCGAATTCCCAAGGCTGACGACGGTATCGAAAAAGGAAAGCGTCATCATCGGTAATGCTATCGTCTGCCCCGGGCCTCATCAACGACCGATAGTGCATCAATAGCCAACCCATTAAATAATGGTAGGGTAGTTCTATTCGTTCAAAGTCCAGTGTCGTCTCGCGAGCAATGACTTTGGACGAAAAGGCACGGAGGCCGTGGTGTATGCTACATACCATAGCCGAAAGAAGGGCCAGCCTGACTTTAAAGACCAGCTTCACGGCCGGAAGAATGAAGTGGTGGCGGATCCTTTCAATAGAACCTGCCCCTCCCGAGACTACGCAGTTCCGTAGCCATACCATCAAGAATTCGGCCAAAAGTGCCTTCTCAGACATTTGCCGGGTACCGTGGTAGAAATAGCTGAAGGAGTCGGTGCGGCTCCCAAACTTGTCATCGGTGGACCTCGACCTCTTGGCAGTCGACATCAGATTGTTTATTTCCTCCAGGGTTTAAGGACCTCGAGAAGAAACCCGGCCAGAGGGACTGAATTTGAAAAGATATGCAACCCAAGACATAGTATGGGGAGCGTTCCCTTCTGAACTATTGTTCTTCTTGATAGCCGTTTGGTGGTAAATACTGTGGTGGCACAGCAGTTCCTGGTACAGGGCGACAAAACCTGGGAATTGTCGATCCAGAACCTCGAATTCCTCGTTTGTTGGGGTATATACTTCGAAGGCCTCACCCCCCATGGCAGGTTAGAAACAGCATACATTTCATAGAGGGCAAGTCCAAACTACCCTCCGGGCGCGAAGAAAGTTCCCGTCCGTCGGTTATACATTTCCAAAAGAGCCATGAATAAAGGTTTGTTAATGGGTAACCCGTAACAGGTGCCTCGGATGGCATAATAGAGGTCAATCTCCCGAAGGAATGCCTCATATTTCTTCAAGATCCATGAGGTCAGGTTGACCCACATAGGGATGGGGTTTATCCAGTTCAACAGCGACAACCTGCCAATAGGATAAGACCCCTTGCGAGCGAGTTGATTCAGGAAAGTATCGGCCAGAGTAAAAAAAAAGTAAAGTTGGGACCAGATACGTTTATGAAGGTGCCCGGAATCAGTCCTATCACACTTCGACTAACCGAGTCCCTGCTCGCATATGCCGACCTCATATTTCTATTATAGTAGATGTTGCCCAAGAACATCCCCGATTGGGTCGGAGTTAGGGAGCCCACCATCTGCCTGCTCAGCGGTACCATATTGAACCCTGAGAGGGGAAAATGATGTTCCATTTCAGGAATGTGGATCTCCACTTCGTCTACCATAATGTCCCAGTTCTCAGAGATGTCCAGCACTCGGGGGTTCTTTATGAATAGAGCATCCCCGAAGAGAAAGGCTAGTTTCAGATACTCTCCATCCAGTCTCCCCGAGTTCATCATAGTATAAAAAAAGTGGAAAGGCTGGTTATTGATGGTGCCCAACCTCTCCAAAGGCTCATCGACGGGAAGCTGATCCGACACATGTCAAACTAAGCCATCGAGCCGTACACCAATAGCATACTGAGCTGAACCCACCAAAAGCTCTCCTGCCGGATTGGTTGGCAGATTCACTGAAGGTAGACAAAAGAAACAGGATTAAAAGATGGTTAAAACAAAAATTTCTTAAAAAAGAAGCTCCTGTGAGCCTATGCGGCTCGGATCATCGAAGCCTTATGCTGTCCGATTCAGTTGGGTTTCATACAACACTGCTTCGATAGAACTTATGCGGTTAGTTGAACGTATGCGGTTTCGTTTAGCATAAGAGCTTATGCGACACGACTTAGTGAAGCTTTCTATGGTTCAGCTCATCAGGAGCACATGCGGTCTCGGTCAAATGAGACTTCATGCAGTTCAAATCCAGAAAGTGCTCCTGCGGCTCAAGTCCTTCTCATGCGGCTCAAACACAGGTCATACCCCATGCGGCTCGCATACGAGAGCGGTTTCATTATGATTAAACTTAGGCAGTTCAATGAAAGACGAAGGATGAAGGCTTGTGCATAAATCATGCAACAGAGCCATGGGGTTTATGGTTCAAAACATTTAGTCCAATCCTTACCCTTAAAACCAGGGTGGACGTCTGGGTGTACTTCAGGTGTAGTGGCCGATGAGGAGGCCGCTTTCTTGTACTTTAAGCAGCAGCAACAACCTTAGAAGACTTGGGGGCCATTATCGTACCGACGGTCGGAGAAGGAAGACTAAAGAAGAAAATTAGAACCAAAGACGAAAGAGAGAGAGTGAAGAAGTCTCTCCGACTGAGCACGTTCACATTTTATAGGCAAGAGAGATGCGCCTCGATCCACGTACAGTAACCAACCCTTTGATTCTCAAGACGAGCCGACTGACATAAAGGCCAAGCTCTTAGGATCCTTCTCCAAAAAGCGGCCCTAAAACTAACGGCAAATCAACAGTAATTAATGCAAAGATATTTGCACACGTGACAAGATGAAGTGGCAAGGAGCTTCATGCGTCCAGACAGCCCATACGGCCAAAGGATCCATGCGACTGATTGACCAATACAGCTGAGGAGGCTATGCGGTTAGGAAATCCATGCGGCCAGGACATCATATACGGCCAGAAGAGTTTACACATAGCCATGCTTCTTATTCAAAGTATTTCAATTTTGCAAATTGAAAACTTTGAAGGGGTCTTGTAGAAGCATGGAAAAGACTAAAGAAAGATCCATGCGGCCAAGGATCCCCATGCGGCTCAGAGAGCTCATGCGGCTCAGGGACCCATGCGGCTCAAGCGTCTATGCGACTCAGAGAGGAGCCACGTGGTCCTCAACAGCTCTTTCCTTTGTCTTCTACTGCATTTAATGCCTTGACGACTGACAGCTCTGACCAATGACAGAAGGATGCAATAATGACTCTGTCATAATGGCAGACTCCTAGGGAAATGAAGGAGATCTCTGACACAATCCCCAGGAACCCAGAAACCTTTATGCGTCCTTGACACGTGTATTATCGCATGCGGCTCAGACAGAGGCCATCCATGCAGCTTAGGCCGAAGTTATCCCATGCGGCTCACGAGAACTACCCCATGCGGCTCAAGCAGAGGCTATCCCATGCGGCTCACGAGGACTATTCCCATGTAACTCAAGCAAAAGCTATCTCCATGCGGCTCACGAGGACTGTCTCCAAGCGGCTCACGAAGAAAGCACCCACCATGCGGTCACCTACGCTCATGCGGCTCAGATCACCACCATGCGGTTCAAATGTTCAGGGGCCACTCCCAAGCAGCCTTGACACGTAGCCAGCCTTATGCGGCTCAATGGGGAGTAGTCCTCATGTGGCTCAAATTTTCTAAGTGGCTCGCAATTAAGATACGTGGCATGATAATGGAACACGTGGCATCAAATCGACCGAAATCCATCAATAAATCCCAATAAAATATTGGGATCAAATCAGATCATTTGCAATCTAGCAAACCAATGACACGTGTCTGGAAATCCGAGATTGGCATAACAAATCATGGGGATTTATGTCAATCATCATTAATTACCCACAAAGATTTGATGCAATCATATTAATTGCCCAGATTCATTATATTCAAGATCAGCGGTCCAGATTCATTGATCCTTAGCCGCCGACTTTTGAGAATGGGCACTCATTACAAAACCCTAATGATGCCCCCACTCTTATAAATAGCAAGGTGCCATTCCCTTGCAACAGACACATATGGAGAGACAGACAGAGACGAGCTGAGAAAGAGAGAGCACACCCTCCTCGGATCCAGAGAGAATAAAGAGAGCATTTCTTCATCAATGCCAAGTACTTCTTCTACATAGCCAAGGCTGCACCCGATCGTCCATGGAGTAAGGCAGAGCTGCCGTCGCTTTCCCGAGCCTCTACCGTCACCCTCCAGAATCTAAAATAAATAATTGTACTTAGATTGCTATACCTAGGTTTTCGTCCCTAGGCTTTCTTTATACAAGCGAGTTTGTATTGTGAAGTAAAAGTCCAGTCCTCCGATAATTGTTCTGTTCCTTTATATTTCATGGCAAACAGTAGTGACTGGACCACTGCAGCCACTTCCTCTGCTGGTTTGGGAAAGCCCAGTCTGGGCTTGGGCCGAACTGGCTGGGCTTGGGTGATTTGTTTGGGCTGGGATTTCCTTATTTAACTTTCTATCTATATTAATATTATACATCATCCTATATTCATATGTATATACATATATATGTATATGTATATATATATATATATATATATATATATATATATATATATATATATATATATATATATATATATATATATATATAAAATATATATATATATATATATTTATATAATATATATATATATATATATATATATATATATATATATATATATATATATATATATATATATATATACTAGCATATGTGCACATGCCTTGCACGTATGAACTATTTTTAATTAGTATAAGTATGTAAGGGTATTTTCGGAATTCAAAATTTTCACCATCTAAGTTTTTCTATTATATAGTAGAATAGATTAGTGAACTATTTTTAATTAGTATAAGTATGTAAGGGTATTTTCGGAATTCAAAAGTTTCACCATCTAAGTTTTTCTATTATATAGTAGAATATATATATATATATATATATATATATATATATATATATTTTTATATATATATATATATATATATATATATATATATATATATATATATATATATATATATATATATATATATATATATACTTATATAACTCTTTATATATTTATAAATATCTTCTATGCATACCTACTACTACAACAATAAATATTCACAACAACCAAATAATATCCTAATGATATATATTCATAGTATAGCATCTTATTTATAGAAATATATCTACCCATATATATACATATCATTTATATAATAAATGATTTAATAAATATAAATTGTTATCATTTAGTAACAACAAAGTAATATTAATGATAATAATAATCCTAATAAAAATAGCCCAATAGTCATTTCTGAAGGATATAACATGCACACTACTTATCTGGATCTAGAAGATCGTACAAATTTGTAAAACACTATTTAATAATAATAATAATACCTATAATGTACATATAACAAATATTTAGAAAATAATTGCCAATTTCCTAAAAATATATACAAAGAAATTTGCATTTACCAAACATATCTACAAGGCCGTATTTGGTCCCACTACATGCCTACATGGGCTTGGATTTGACTTGGGCCCAATCTGGACAGGTTCAGTACAACCGGGTTCCCTAAAAGTCAATAATATAATTAAATAATAAATAAAATTTTCGGTAAGGGTTAAGTCGCAACTTAGCCTGGTTTTTATAGTTAGGACGTCACTATGGCTCGGCCTTCCCTACCTGGACTGATACACTAGTTAAAGCACGCCATTGCACTATCCGTGCCACGATTTCTAATCACCTTGTACTTCAAAACTCAACCATGGCTAAACTCATTTACCATAATAATTAATTAAATAATTATTTATAAAAATTCTAAAAATTATCATTTAAATCAAATAAATAATAAAAATATTTTTAAAATTTTCCGGGAAGGGAGTCTACAAAATCAGGTTTCAAAAATTAGTTAAGGATAGGTAAAACTTGGTTTTGACTAGAAGATAGCCAATGATCGACTGGGTTATGTTGAATTAAAAATATGCTAAGGATACCGCTTGGATGGTTTGCCCTAGAACTAAGTTGTTCGTGTGCACGACGAGCATAAATTACCCATGTTTGATAAGTCGATGAGTGTGTACTCAGTAAGTTTCGAGGACGAAAATGTTAGCCCAATGATTATATCATGTTTTTGAATATGGCTAATCAATTAAGTTTAACATAATGACATCACTAATATTCATATAATTACTATCATGTTGCTACTTAAACTTAGCATTGTCCTAAATGGTCTATATCATATTGCTATGCTTGTATCATACTGCATCATATTGTTTTGTTTCGTCTAACATATAATTGTAGACATGCAGTAAGCATGATCAAGCCTTGACAAAGCAGGACACATGCAATGGAGAATTATTGATGGGCCAAAGACGGCGTTGTACAAGAAGTTTTCTCTGAACTGCCCAACGACCTATCCGGGGCCTCGCATCGGGGTCGAGGGGGCAGTGCCCCCCGTCAGGGGTTCGGGGGCGAAGCCCCCGAAAGGTATTCAGATTTTCAGATCTGTTTATCTTTGGACGATTGCCGTCAAGGAAAAATACGTCTTCAATGTCAGGAAAAAGACGTCATCAAAAGGGCTATTGGTTTTCATATTTATTCTGTATTTTTCCTTTTATTTGAGTCTAGGAAAAATGTGAGATTGATCGGATCGGTACTGGCTTAGGTTTTTCTCAGTCCACAAACAAAAATAAGCCTACCTACGTATCCCAAAAATCCACAATTCTAAAAGGCCCAAAACCTATGCAAATTTGGTTTACTCCTTACTGTTCTGAACCAGCAGAACTCTGACAGAACTCTGACCGAATTCGGTCCGAGTTCGGCCCGAGTTCGGTCTGGGTTATTTGAAATACAGTTCCCTCCAAATCTGCATGCAACGTTCGTATGCGAAATCCTAGCATCCGAACTCTGTCCGAACTCTGCCCGAGTTCGGTCTCCCAAAAACACTATAAATAGAGTTGAGATTACCATTCATTTCAACAATCCAATTTCATCTCTTATCTTCTCTATCTAAAGTGTTCTGAGCTTTTACTTTCATATCTAAGCCTTTACGACTCTTAGCCAAGCCAGTACAGTTTCTGTTTAATCTAGAGTTTGGTATTGAAGAGTTGTATCGAAGGTTGTATTCAGAAAACGTTCCAGTTTTCCAATTGCCTTCTGGAGTCGGTCATGCGCTCGTCACCAAGCACGGTGTTGTGGAGCTGGTCGTGCGCTCGTCATCAAGCACGGTGTTGTGAAGTCGGTCGTGCACTTGTCGCCAAGCACGGTGTTGTAAGAGTTGCAAGCACTCAGTTAAAGCTTGTGCCATAGTGGATTAACATCGAGCAAGAGTACTCGAGACTGGATTAGTCCTCTCAGAGGGATACCAGTATACATCGCTGTGTCACTGAGTTTGAATTCTTGACTCTTACTTTACTATATTTATTTACTGGATTTATTTACTGCCATAGTTATTGCTTAAAGTTTTTTATTGGTGATTATTTTCCGCTGCACACGCACACACTCTATTCACCCCCCCTCTAGAGGTGCTCAACGGTCCTACAGAAAATTTTTCTAAGTGGTGTATAATGTAATGTCCCGTCCCCCTCAGTTCAATCGGGTGAATCAAAATGCCAATGACATTTGGACTTAGCCATTCAACGGCCTGCTCGAAGTCCCACACGGTCGAGGTGACTCATCGTTCAGGTGGGCGGCTTCGATGAACTTGTGTTTACTTGGCCTCCACACTAATAAAATATTATTTTCATGCACTGAGTAGGCTTGATAATAAAAGAGACGAACCTACATAGCTAAGGGAGTAATCATGTGGTCTTGAGTCGGTGATATAGAACTTGAAATGTTTAAGTTGATACTTAGAATAACTCCATGATGGCTTTCAAAGTTGGCACTAGGTCTTTTGACCAAACACGAATTGGGTTAAGTTGAATTATGCCATGACTATTGACTAGATGTCATAGCAGGTGTCCCGCCCCGATTTCGCAGAGTCATTCCACTTGCATTTAACTCTTGGAATCGATCGTCCTCGCTTGAGCGTGATGCCGTACAAGTCTGGTATTGCACTTGTATAAGGCAAAGACGGTATATATTTGATAAACTCCAATTAGGAACACATCGCAGCGGCAGAAGCAGACAAATTGAAGATAATGAGGACTTCTTACTCATTGAATAGAACACATTATTTGAATTGTAGCAGCAGAAATAAGCATAAAACTTGAAGTCGCACAGAGATATGTAGAAATGAGCTATCTTTATTGATAATTGACAATAGAGTACAGACTTGTAATAGAATACAAAGTTTACAACACATCTCACTTTACATCGATAGACAACTATACAAATGCCATAAAGCTTACATTTGATACTTTGCTACATTGGTTTACAACTCGATATATCGACTTGGCTTACAACTCACTGGTACAACTGATTACAATGTTCCATAAATTATGCCCTTTATAGACAGAAGACATCATCTTTTGGAAGGAGAGCTTCTGTATGCCCAACAAATCTTCGATGCCGCAAGATCGATCAAGCCAATCTTCGTGTATAGAACTTTCCAAATGCAAACACCTAAAAAGAGTGCCCACAATGTAGGTCAGTACATCATCTATGTTCTGGCGAGCAGAATCCAACCCACTCGCCTAAACCTACACTAAGTGGTCAATTTTAGCAAGCATTTATTAGAGTGATCTTTCTAGTTGGGGCCTAGCTTCAGTTTACAGTTAAAGCAATATTCATTAAAAAGACATGTAAACTTGCAGTAGTATTATTCTTGTAGAAGCAACAGTAATTGAGGGACAACATATGTTCTCATATTTCTCTTCTATAGCAACAGTTTTATATGTAAGTCATGATTGAACAGCGTTCATAGTAAGGCATCATTCTAGCACACTTGGTGTTATCATGTTAAGCATCATTGAGGAAACATTGGCATTAACATCTTTAATATGTTATTGAAATTCTTATGGAAGGGCATCATTTCATTTAGCATGTTAAGCAGGCAAGTTAAACCAAGATATATTGAATATATCACATTAAGTAATTTCTTACCGATAGATGACTCCTTGTACCTGCATCAAATACATGTAGCAGATATACTTACTCTGCCTGCATAAAACATTCATTAGCGTGCATTCTGACTACATGATCTCTGGTGTTATTACTATATAACCATTTTGGACGTTGCCATATAGGACTTTGTAGGGTATGTGACGCGCCATTCACCGGGTTGCGAGCGCGAATGAATGTCCCGTTACCATGTGCCACCAAAGCATTCCGCCTAGGCCGAATCAGTCCCACCGCCACGGGTACCGTTCGAGGAAATAATACCTTGTATACAAGTTATCTTATGACCATGTAAATGCGTGTCTGACTCGTTCGTGCACAAAATTGCATGATAAAATATTAAAATAAGTAAAGACAACAATGCATCATCATTAATCTTATTTAAGTCATTTTTAATGACTTATTCATTCTCAACATTACTATCATTTTACTTGGTGATCTCAGCGATCCCAAGCCTCATCATTTCTTATTGCTTCAATTCCTTCCTTTCTTATTGCATCAACTTAAATACATTGAAGCATTATTCAGTTCTTAAGGGGCATGTAGCATCTCATTCATTTCATAGGGACAATATTATCATTTTATTACTTATAAGAAAATCGGCAGCATCCCATATCTTGGCAATAGTTACACAGAGTGTACATAATTCAGTGTTTCATTGAGTTCATTGGGTCGATAACATAACTAGTTGATTTCTTATTCTATTATTCACAATTCAGCTCATTGATCAAGTGATACATTTGTTTCAGCAACATTAAGCATAAGGGATATTATCGATTCATTTTATGGCATCAATTTACATTAGCAGTTCAAGTGTGATTCATTCAGCAGTTCAATGTTCATGTGTTGTTCATTTCAATATCAGGCAAGATAAGCATCTCTATTATCCAACAGCTAAAACATGGGACATTTAGGGGCAAGTCATAGCATCGCAATACTCTATTTTATTAAGCATGAAGGCGTAGGAAAGAGGGAGGACAGTTCCACTCACTTGCATAAAGGGACTTCCTGTTTTGATTGCACATATTTCGCTAAGCGTAGCTCCACCAGCGAGCCACGTTCCAATACCCATTCCATCTAGCCAGCTAAGATAGAATGCATCAGTCTCAATTCTCTTGATTCCCAACACAAGTCACGGTCCAACATTCTGATTTTATCCAATAAGCCAACCCAAATGCCTCGCGCGAAGCGGGGCATGACTTAATATACCACTCAAAAAAGTTTTATCCTCGAAACTTAAGAAAAACAACTCATCCTACTAACTTACTAGTCAAAACAAATTCATCATTCAACTTCTATTCAATATTCTGATTCGGCCCTTTAGAAAATCTCGAGATTGTTATCTAACTATACCACTTAATCCATCGATGATTCAATCCGTCTTTCTCATTTCCAAAATACTTACAACTTCTTATTGATTCACCAACACTCTCCCAGTATTGTTATCTTTGTCGAAGCTTACCACTTCGTTTGGATTCATACATACATTTTAGGCGTCCGAAAAATATATACATTCAGCCAAAGTCCGTGCTAGTATGATTCGATAAGCTCTTCCGATAATGGTATCTTGTCGTAGCCTATCACATCGGTTAGATCCATACACATACTTTAGGCGTCCCTAAAATTTATGTATTTCAGCCAACTTCTGTGTTTGTGCAATTTCGATAAGCCATGGTGCAACTCTCTTCCCTAAATCCGACTTAGCATCCTTTCAATTGACTTATTGTTTCGTTCTCTTGCCACAATCGCTATCTTTCAAGCCACAACACTTAATATCAGGGACAACTCAGATAAGTTCTTTATCCGAGTACGATATTTCTAACATTCGGGCCAAGGGCCTAACTTAGAGCCAACCATACTAATAGTTCACAACAACCAATATACAATTCTATTCCTTTCCGAATCCAACAACGTTTCCCACCGAGGCAATTTGTCTTTTCTAAGAGATACAATCTGAAGGTCACTTACTATCAATACCGAGCCAAGGGTACAATTCTATGCAACATTCTATGCTAATCCAGCTACCCGATTTAAGACACCGATCCAACATTACCGTCATGAGAAGTCAATTTCATTCCATGGAATAATTGACTTCTCGATACATATAACTCAAATCTTATCCCACGATTGCAGTTCCTGCGAAGGCCGACATATTACTTCACAAGGTCAAACATCCCTAAGGTTCATGTTGAAGCATATACTTCCTTAGGTTATACTCATCACCATCTCTCGTTCAATACCAACAGGTTATGCTATGGGCCGCCAACGGTCACCCTATTATTCGGTCAAGTCTCAAAGGCTAGCTATACCAACAGCTAAACCATTCACTTTTTGACTTTCCTAGAGTGGATAGCTACTCGGGATCATACTAATTTCTTATTCTTAGGCCAACAAGCAACCGATAGTTCCCAATAACTCTACCCAAACCTATGGGTATCCACTCAGTCTGAACAACTAATAGTCATTGCCGACTGTGTCGACAATTGGTTATGTAGCTCACGGTTACTAGGGTCAAGTCTATCTATCCCTTGTCATCCTCAAGGAAATAATTTCCATAGAGGCTCATTCTAGACTTACCCAACGATCGACTAAGATCGGTCTAGCAACATTACGGTCAAATCCCAACCCGATATATAATTCCTAACGATTCAACTTCTATTCCAATTCCTTTATACTAACATGGATCTATATACCGAGGCTAACTATTCAAGGGTCATCGATTCCAATAGTTTCAACAGAACTATGGAATCATATTATTCGGTCTGTATAACAAAGTTATACCACTAAGCCATAAGCAGCAATTTATATCCCAATCGATAGTCGTCTATACCGTCACACCATCTACCGATACTATCCAACACATTTCGTGGTTCTAAATCTCATTCGTTTATATAAACCCCCAAAACTTTTACAAAATATTTTATTAAATGGTTATTTCTCAGCAAATAAATTATTATTACTTTGTTGAATTTTACTTTATATACATATATATATATATAAATACAATTATATATAATAGAGCTCTATACGTTATTTACCTTACTGGAATAAATTATGTATATGTGTGTTCAATGTATATACATATATTATAAGTTTTCTTAATTAAAATATTTTTATATAACCAATAGATACATGAGCTAAGAATATTTTGCAAAAATTATCTTGATTATATATTAATGTATATATAGTGCTTGTATTATTTTAAGTTTTATAAGGATAAAAGAATATATATGTTTATTTATAAATAAATAAATAGTTGGTATAAAAATATTGGCCAAATATATATATATATATATATATATATATATATATATATATATATATATATATATATATATATATATATGTATATATATTAAATAATATTAAGGTAGAGTTTTAGAGGTTATGTTTGATGTATTATTTTTGAAAATTTTATTGTAAATATTTGGAAGAGATTTGGATATAAATGTATACATATTTATAGAAAGAAATGAGAAAGAAAAAGGAAAAAAAAGAAAAAAAAAGAAACTTTACTGTTCCTTGAACAATAAAGCACCCCATCCTAAACCCGAGTACAGCCTGTGCTAAATAGAGTCCAAAAGAAAATAGAGCCAAACGCGGCCATATATACGAGAGAGAAGGAAAGAATGGTAGCACAACCCCTCAACCTCGATCTCAAACCTAAACATCCTACGACATCTCGTTGGCCTCGCGCCGCCTCCGATAGGCCGATGACCACCGTGTGATTCGTTGGAGCACCGGTGAACGAGCACAACAACAGCTATCATGACCTACACCCACTTTTTGGGATGCGAGCTCGTGAACAAGCCAACTACGTATCAAGCGGACTCCAGCCCAACTCGAATATGTATACGCTGTCTAGAATAGGGTATCATGTCAAATCATATTAAGAAACTATATCTCAATCCACATGAAGAGTATAAAAACAAGAATGAACATTATGGTTTATGGTCTGCAGCCCACTAGCAAATATGTCCGATTAGACTCCAAAGAATCATATGAGTCTATAAAACTAGGTTAACAAGCAGATTATATATAACAAATATAAATATGTAATCACAAAGATACCTGAATCTGACATAATAAACCACCATCCTGATTAGCTAACTAACCCCATGCGATCAGCTACCTGAAGAGATCATGAGCGGACTAGCAAGATACATAAAACATGCCTACTAGTATGACTGTAAATAACATGTGTGGAGGGTAAGAATAGTACAAGAAGAATATCTAAGGAACGATATGTCATATGGAAATGTAATACTAGACTTGGCTAACAATCAATCAAATAACTCCTATAGCTTGTAGTACAATGCATGATACTCCCAATCTATAGTATGTTTCAATTGTAGTACAATGTAAGATATTTCCAATCGAGAATAGCCAATCCTAGTATCAATCTCATGTCCTAAAGGAATACAAGGGTCAAGTAAAATCCTATAGACTGTATTACAATACAAGATACTTCCAATCTATAGTATACCTCAATTGTAGTACAATACAAGATACTCCCAATCGAGAATGGTCAAGTCAGGTCAGGTCATACTCAAGACAAGTCCAAGTCCATCAATCACGACCAGGTCAAGTCAAACAAGGAAACATGGCATAACTGGTAACTCTATCACAAGACACGGTGAACACTAGGAAGACCAATAAACAATCAATAAAAACAACCAATATCCTATACGTGCACGTAAATCTATAAAACAAGAAGACAGTAGATGATAACCCAAGTAGAATATGAGAAGCATGTGACAATATGAAAACAAATACAACAGGAAGGAAAACATGTAAATACTGTATAAGTTCGGCAAGGTATACTTGCCTGGTGGTAGCAAAATGTCCCACAAACGACTCGTCAAATCGAAGAGTCGTAAAATCTAACTCCCACAAACGACTCCGGATACTGAAACAAATATTACCAACATATTCAGAATAGTCAAATTAGCTAGTAGAGCCTACCTATAAGTCCAATTCTGGACACAGAGACAAAACGGTCATTTTGGGTCAAAATGATATCCGTCGTTGGATTCGCTTTGCACCGAAAAGCGTGCCAGAGTTTATGATCTCTAAAGTCATCAAACTATATGTCTACAAATTTGATTTTTTGATAAACTCAACCGTATGTCCAAAGTTGGATTCCGGCGGGCCGTGCACAAATTTGCCCATTGGATCGGGTCGTGGGCCCGCCAAAATAGTGTTCTCATCGACCTTCTCAGAATCAGACCAAACTTGGCATACAGGACCAGAAAAATAATACGATTCTATTGATGCAAGTTTTGTCTTAAGATGAAGAATGTGCACGAAGTAGTTGACTAATTTGTAAAGGATCGATACGGGGTATCTCGACGGATACGCTTCGATTTTGTAGCGCACACACAACAAAATTGAGTTCCATCGACTCCCACACGTCGACAACATCCATACGCATCTTTCGATACTCATGGGTTATGACCACGTCGCCCGGTTTGTCGGGGTGCACGTCGTATCGGTGATTTTTCTAAAAAGTTAAATTGTTTTGAAGGTTGTTTTTCCTGATTTTGGAGAACGAATTAAACATCGTATATGTTGTAGGACCGTTGAGCACCTCTGGAGGGAGGTAAATAGAGTGTGTGTGTGCAGCGGAAAATAATCACCAATTAAAAATTAAACTATGGCAGAGATATAAGAGACAGTAAATAAAGATAGAGAATTCAAACTCAGTGACACAGCGATATATACTGGTATCCCTCTGAGAGGACTAATCCAGTCTCGAGTACTCTTGCTCGATGTTAATCCACTATGGCACAAGCTTTAACTGGGAGCTTGCAGTCTCTTACAATACCGTGCTTGGTGACGAGCGCACGACCAGCTCCACAACACACACCGTGCTTGGTGATGAGCGCACGACCAGCTCCACAACAGGAAAAGTTGTTGAACTTGGAATGACCTCTTTACAACTCTTGAAACACCAAAAGATTCTAAATCAACTCTGATAGTACTGGCTTTTGGCTAAGAGATGTATAGGTATGATTCGAAAATCTTAGATCGTTTGAAAACACTTGAGTAGTAGAGAAGAGAGAATGAAGAATGAATGAATGAATGAATGAATTGAAATGAAAAGTTTTTCTCTATTTATAGGTGTTTTCTCGAACCGAACTCGGGCAGAGTTCGGGCAGAGTTCGGATGCAAATATCTCGCAAAGAGACGTTGCTCGCTGATTTGGAGGCAACAGAAGTTTGAATCATTTTTAAAAGAATTCGGTCAGAGTTCGGACCGAACTCGGGCCGAACTCGGTTACGAGTTCTGTCAGGAGATATTTAAAAATCATTTGTAAAAATAGTTTTCAAAATATGTTTTTGGTTATTTGTAAAATCATTTGTAAAGGCTATTTTTAAAATATGTTTTTGAAATGTTTTGTAAATGAAATATGAATGGTAAATAGGTAGGCTTTTGGAATGTGGACAGTTTTAACCCTAAGCCAGTATTACCAAAACTGATTTTACAAAATAAATCCTAGACTCAATAAAATATAAAATATAGAATAAAATAAGAAATGAGTCTTCTGAAGATTTGATCATGTTGACGCTTTGTTTGATGTAGTATATCATCCGTTGAATTTGATTTCATGTATCCTGAAATGATTAGCAGTATTTTCTATATTTTGTGTATTGACTTAAGTGTATGTTGATTATCGAAATCGGGTGTGACCATGGAATGGGCCAACAATCTCTTCCATTTTGATAATTGACAAACTTGAGTCTATACCAAAATATATTTATATGAAATAGAACAAAATACAAAGTACCTGAAAAAATGAGATGTTTTGATTTTGTTTTTGGATTTGTATATGCTTTTTGGTATTGTACTCTTTTTCTTCCCCTTTGTCAAGTAGTAAAATGACTTGGCTTCTCCGTAATATGTGAAGCCAACAATAGACAAACACAAGACAAAGTGAAGCAAAAAGACATAATCACAGCATAAGACATATGGAAACAACTAATATAGAAAGAACAGCTCATAATAAACTGAAACAGTCATGAAAATTTCCACTAATAATCCAAAAGTACAACTAAAAATGTCTAACTAATCAGTTTAGACATGAAATAAAAAAAACTACATCAACTGATCATCATCTAACAAATGTCTACTAGCCCATAGTTGAATCCACGTCACATCATGGGGTTGTCCGCACTAGGAGCCTCATGAGGAAAGTAGGCTGTAGTCGGGTCAAAATACTGAAAGGAAGCCTCATCAGTAAATCGAGGACCCGGAAAGGTAGGGTGAGGTAAGATGGTGACTGGATGGACAGGATCATGAGCCAGGCTGTAGTGGAGATCAACAATGCCATTCCTCAGCACCTGGGCCTGAGAAATGCGCCAGAACTCCGAATCCAGATGACGTTGCATAGAGACAGCAACAAAGTCATCAAAGCACTGATAGAACGTCTGATCAAATCCTGGGACAGGGGCCAGAGCAGGAGGAGCATCAGCAGGAGGGACCTCAGCATCAATAGCTGGAGCAGGATGAGCTCCAGGAGGCAGAGGTAGAGCAGGAAATCGACGAGATCTAGTCAGCTCGACAGGAGTGGAGGAGATGGCACACGTCTCAAGATCAATCTCAAAACGTCGAAAGATAGAAGCTAAGTGCATTGGATATACTAGATTCCTACCTGTATTTCTGCAGTTAAGCATCCAGGACATCACAGTTTTGGAAATAGAGAATGGGATGCCAAAGTGAATATGATACAAAGTAGATAGTTCCATAAAGGTTACTTCATCAGTAGAACCTTTCTTTGGAAGAAGGACGGAGAAAACCATACGATGAAGTTCATAGAAGGTTTGGTTCAAATTTTTGGCAAAAATTCTACGGGGAACAGGGTTAGGATGACAGATTAGTTCCCTGAAGGAAACAAGAGTGACATCAGCAGGGAATTGAATATGATAGATGTCAACCAAGGCATCACCAAGATCAGGAATATGGAAGAATTCGCTGATGTCGGTGGCGCTAAATTCCAATTCTTGCCCAGCAACGCAAGAATAGAAATTTTCGTTTGGTTTTACTTGCAGGTTGCAGTAAAACATACGGACGGCGTTGTCATAAATATTTTCTTGTACCTCGAAGAAATCTCGGTACCCAAGTTGGTCAAAAGTTAGAGCATACTCAAAGAAAGTAGTAAAATTTACAAAAGCTCCAGTACAAATACGACGACCAGAAAAAGAGTCGAACCAGAGATCCGAAAAATCTTTGTCCAGGAACAAAGTAGAGTCATATTCATCGGGATCTCTAGGTCGTGCTGGACTGAATAGACTAGCAGGAGTGTATTCAGAAGAAGAGGAGGCACCTTGGGAAGTGGTTCCTCTATGATGCTTGGGGGCCATGAGAAAATAGAAAAAAGTACCTTTTGAAGAAAAAGGAAGGAGGAACAAGATGAGCGCCCACTAGATCTCTTCGAAACCTTGCTAGGATAAAGGAGGAGAAGCTTCTAGGAAGAGAGGAGTGATTTCCACGAGTTGTTGTATGGAGAAAGTGGAAGAAAAGATGGGTTTTATAGGCACTAGGGCCGGCTGTTCGGTTCTGGAATTAATACAGAGCCGACCGAACTCGGTCCGAATTCGGTCCGAACTCGGTCAGAGTCCGGGCCGAGTTCGGCCACTTGCATTCCCGAGACAGTCAATGCATTCTGGTAGGTTTAAAAGTAGAATTTAATAACTTTGACTATAATATTAAATAACGACTGTTATTTTTGGGTTAACTGTAGGGGTTGTCCCAGCTAACGGAGGTTCACCGGAGAACTCTTAAATACCGCTTCGCTTCGACCGTAGACGTGGTGACAGACATACCCTTTTTAAGTTTGTACCCAAAAATAATTTTCATTAAATAAATAATAAAGTATCAAGTCATAAATTCAATTTTAATTACCATATACATTATGAGTCTGAGAATTCAAGAATGCCGAGCTCACGCCTCAAAATGTTAAAACGGTCTTCAGCCAATGGTTTAGTGAATATATCTGCTAGTTGATGATCAGTGTCAATAAATTCTAGGCAGATATCCCCGTGTTGTTGATGATCACGAAGGAAATGATGTCTAATTTCTATGTGCTTTGTGCGTGAATGACAAATAGGGTTCTTAGTCAGATTTGTAGCACTAGTGTTGTCACAATAAATAGGAATATTAGTGTAGTGCAGATTGTAGTCCTCTAAGGTTTGCTTCATCCACAAAATCTGAGCACAACAACGTCCTGCGACGATATACTCAGCCTCAGTTGTTGATAATGCTACTGAATTTTGTTTCTTGCTAAACCAAGAGACTAAGACCTTTCCTTAGAAATGACATGTGCCACTTGTACTTTTACGGTCCACTTTGCATCCAGCAAAATCCGCATCCGAGTAACCTATAAGGTCAAAGGATTTGGTTTTAGGATACCATAAGCAACTGTAGAAGTTCCTTTAAGGTATCGGAAGATACGCTTAACGGCACTAAGATGTGATTCCTTAGGGTTTGCCTGATAACGTGTACAAATACAAACGCTAAACATAATATCAGGCCGACTAGCAGTTAAGTATAATAAACTACCAATCATACCTCGATACTTACGCTGATCGACAGGTTTGCCACTTTCATCAGCATCAAGCTTTGTAGATGTAGCCATAGGCGTCCCGATTGGCTTTATATTCTCGAAGTCGTACTTTTTCAGTATGTCCTTCGTGTATTTAGCTTGGTTGATGAATGTTCCGTTCGAGTGCTGTTTAATTTGAAGTCCTAGGAAGAAGTTTAGCTTTCCCATCATACTCATCTCAAATTCACTCTGCATACACTTGGCAAAATCTTGACAGAGTTTTTTATTAGTAGAACCAAATATAATGTCATCTACATAAATTTGCACTAGAAGAATATAATCATTTATGGATTTAATAAATAAAGTAGTATCAATCTTTCCTTTCGAAAATCTATTATCAAGTAAGAAGGCGCTTAGGCGTTCATACCAAGCACGAGGTGCTTGTTTGAGTCCATAAAGTGCTTTCTTAAGCTTGAAGACGTGATCAGGTTTTTGAAAATCTTCAAAACCAGGGGGTTGTTTCACAAAAACCTCTTCTTTCAAAAATCTATTTAAAAATGCGCTTTTCACGTCCATTTGAAAAAGTTTAAAATCATTAAAACATGCAAATTGATTAAGTTCCTCTTGCATGGCAGAAATCTAAAACTCATCAGTAAAAGCATCATCTATATTCTTAGGTTCTATTTTTGAAATAAATGCTACATTTGCTGCTAATTCAGAATCTTTAAGAGATGAACGTGTACTTACACCTTTGGATACATCACCTATAATGAGAGTTTCTGGATGATCTGGCTTGAATCTCAATGATTAAAATCTTTGGGCTATATCTTTCACAAGGCTCTTCTCAGTTCCTGCATCTTTGCAACTTTTATCAGTCATTGCCTATTGGGTCAGATCTTTCTCAGAACTCTTCTTAGTCTTTGTATGTGTATCTTCATCATCAATGTCGCTAGATCTGTGACTATTTAACTCATCAAAGGTAACATTAATAGTCTCTTCAACAATCATAGATCTTTTATTAAAAATTCTATATCCCTTACTCTTAGCAGCATATCTGAGAAATATCCCGTCATCTACTTTGGAGTCGAACTTTCCTAAGTTATCCTTGGTGTTCAGGATAAAACAGCGACAACCAAAAACTTTAAAATAATAAATGTTTGGAATTCTTCCAAACCAAAGCTCATATGGTGTTTTCTTCGAGATTGGTCGAATTAACACCCTATTTTAAACATGACAGGCTGTACTAACAGCTTCTGCCCAAAAATATTTAGAAAGATTATACTGATTCAGCATGACTCTAGCTATTTCGCTTAGAGTACGATTCTTCCGCTCCACAATACCATTCTGTTGGGGAGTTCTAGGACAAGAAAATTTGTGGTAATATCCACTATCATCACAAAACTTTTTAAAATCAGAATTTTCGAATTCGCCACCATGATCACTTCGGATACGAGTAATCATGAAGCCTTTTTCGTTTTGTACCATTTTGCAAAATATCTTAAATTCAAAAATTGCATCACTTTTGTTTGATAAGAAATAAACCCAAGTAAATCGAGAGAAATCATCAACAATAACAAAAGCGTAGAGCTTACCGCCAAGACTAGCGACTCTACTAGGACCAAATAAATCCATATGAATTAACTGCAAAGGTCTCGAAGTACTTACAGCGTTGATGGATTTAAAAGTAGACCTATGTGCTTTGTTCTTTTCGCAGTCAGCACATGCCATATCTCTCTTGAATAGAATTTCAGGGAGTCCTATTACCAACTTCTTTGTATTTAGACGTGAGATAGTATCCATGTTTGCATGTCCTAGTCTCATGTGCCATAGCCAGCTTTCATCTTGATTGGCTACTAGGCACCTTCCTGCATTATTAGTATTCTCCAAAAAGAAAACATAAATGTTGTCTTCTCTAATCCCTTTATGTACGGGATTACCAGATGATATATATATCATATATGGTACATTTATCTTTCACAAAATTGATACCATAACCATTATCTGCTAAATGACTTATGCTTAATAGATTATGTTTCAATTCAGTTACTAGACAAACATCCTTTATTATTGGATAAGGAGAAATACCTACAGTACCATTACCTATTATATCACCTCTCAAGTTATTTTCGAAGGAGACGTATCCTTCTTTCTTCATCGATAGCGTAGCGAATAAAGATGCATCACCAGTCATGTGTCGCGAACATCCGCTATCGAGGATCCATTTGCTTCTAGCATGAGAGGGTTGAGGGTCCACCTACAAGACAAGTAGATGAATCCTTTGGTACCCATTTTCTGTAGGGTCCACTCAGATTAGCTTTAGGTCTCCAGACTAAAGTATGGTTGTCAACAAGCTTTCTTGCAAGACAATATTGTGATATGTGTCCGTGCGTACCACAATATGTGCAAGTTAGTTTAGTGGTATAAACTGTGTTTGCAAGCTTGTTTTGTTTGGAGAACCTATAAGTGAAAGCATGATGATGTTCGTTTTTCTTCTGTGCTTTCTTGTGTTTAGTCCTTTTAGGTGTATGCTTAGCATTAGGACTAATCTTAGGTTGTGTCACAGGTATTGCCTGTTTGCCTAACTTGATTTCTAACTTTTTAGAAATTACAATAGACTCTTCGTATCTAGCAGTCATATCTAGGAGTCTTTGTTCAGTTACTAAGTGCATCTTCTTCTCTATGTCATTAAGCTTTTGTACTTTGACATAGTCCCTTTCTTTCTTTTCAATATTGAGGATAGCCTCATGATAGTCTACCTTGAGTTTGGCTATCTCTTCCGTGTTACCGGTAGTAGATGTCTCTTTAATATCTTCAATCAGATTAGACAGTCTAGCTATCTCGGTTGTGTGTGCCTTAATCTCTTTTCGAGATTGCTTATACTTGTCGAGCACAGTTTTATGATCTTCAAGTAGTTCGCTAAAGGCATTCTCTAATTCATCGAAAGTGAAATCATCAAACAAAGGGTTAGATGATACCTTATCAAATGCCATGAAACAAATATTTGCATTGCCGCAGGGTCTGTCTTCTTCTTCTGTATCACTGGCATCGCTTTCGTGCCAGATGCTTGTGTTGGCATACTTTCGACCAGATGTTGCTTTTCTGCTTGATCTTGATCTATCGTATGGACTGCTTTTCTTAGTGGTTGGACAGTCCTTCTTCATATGCCTTGACTTCTTGCATCCAAAGCATATAGTTTCATCTTCGTTGCTTTCTTGGACATCTTTCTTCTTTCTGCTTGTGAACTTTAGATATTTCTTGAAGTTCTTCACAAGTAGGGCTCGTTCATCACCACTTGACGATTCTTCATCGGAATCGTTGTATGTTGATTTTCTTGCTTGAGCTTTGAAGGCAATAGATTTTACTTTGGTGTTGCTTCTTCAAAATCTTGCAAGTCGAGTTCATGGGTCATGAGTTTGCCCATCAGCGTTTCCAGAGTCATAGTGGTGAGATCGTTTCCTTCAATGATTGCTGTGGCTTTTAGATTCCAGTTCTTTATTAGAGCCCGCAGCACTTTTCTGATCTTCTCGTGATTGCTGTAATCCTTACCAAGAGATTGTAAAGGATTAGTTATATCAAGGAAATGAGTAAACATCTGTGTAATTGACTCACCGGGTTTCATCTTAAAAGATTCATACTCCTGTGTCAGTCTACTAATTTTGGATTCCTTCACTTGGGAAGTCCCTTCATGGGTTACCTCAAAGAGTTTCCAAATTTCGTGAGACGTCTTATAGGTTGAAACTCTGTTGAACTCGGTTTTGTCAATTGCACAAAATAGTGCATTGATGGCACGAGGATCTAGGCTAGCTTCAGCCTTTTTAGCTTCAGTGTACTTATCATGGGTCTTTTTCACCAGCTGGCCTTCAACCACTGTTGGTGCTGGTTTCTTATAACCATCAATGACTATTGACCAAAGATCAAAGTCAAGAGACTTTAGAAAGAAAGTCATTCGTATTTTCCAGTAGGTATAATTTGTTCCATCAAATAGGGGAGGTCTATTTGTGGATTGCCCTTCACCGTTGAATATAGATTTCACGGCTGCCATATATATATACTCTCTAAGGTATGTTATATAAGAATATAACCTGCTTTGATACCAATTGTAGGACCGTTGAGCACCTCTAGAGGGGGTGAATAGAGAGTGTGTGTGCAGCAAAAAATAATCACCAATTAAATATTAAAATATGGCAGAGATATAAGAGACAGTAAATAAAGATAGAGAATTCAAACTCAGTAACACAGCGATATATACTGGTATCCCTCTGAGAGGACTAATCCAGTCTCGAGTACTCTTGTTCGATGTTAATCCACTATGGCACAAGCTTTAACTGAGAGCTTGCAGTCTCTTACAACACCGTGCTTGGTGACGAGCGCACGACTAGCTCCACAACACACACCGTGCTTGGTGACGAACGCACGACCAGCTCCACAACAGGAAAAGTTGTTGAACTTGGAACGACCTCTTTACAACTCTTGAAACACCAAAAGATTCTAAATCAACTCTGATAGTACTGGCTTTTGGCTAAGAGATGTATAGGTATGATTTGAAAATCTTAGATCATTTGAAAACACTTGAGTAGTAGAGAAGAGAGAATGAAGAATGAATGAATGAATTGAAATGAAAAGTTCTTCTCTATTTATAGGTGTTTTCTCGAACCGAACTCGGGCAGAGTTCGGATGCAAATATCTCGCAAAGAGACGTTGCTCGCTGATTTGGAGGCAACAGAAGTTTGAATCATTTTTGACCGAACTCGGTCAGAGTTCGGACCGAACTCGGGCCGAACTCGGTTACAAGTTCTGTCAGGAGATATTTGAAAATCATTTGTAAAAACAGTTTTCAAAATATGTTTTTGGTTATTTGTAAAATCATTTGTAAAGGCTATTTTTAAAATATGTTTTTGAAATGTTTTGTAAATGAAATACGAATGGTAAATAGGTAGGCTTTTGGAATGTGGACAGTTTTAACCCTAAGCCAGTATTACCAAAACTGATTTTACAAAATAAATCCTAGACTCAATAAAATATAAAATACAGAATAAAATAAGAAATGAGTCTTCTGAAGATTTGATGATATTGACGCTTTGTTTGATGCAGTATATCGTCCGTTGAATTTGATTTCATGTATCCTGAAATGATTAGCAGCATTTTCTATATTTTATGTATTGACTTAAGTGTATGTTGATTATTGAAATCGGATGTGACCATGGAATGGGCCAACATATGTGACGAAATCAAAAACTACAAAAAGGGTCTTCTAGTACTATAGGTTGTCTATGAAGTTGTTTAATTAGTTTTCCTAAACTGTTAACAGGTTGACAATAATTTCTCCTCAAACGGGGCTACATGGACTGTTCTATACTCTGTTTTCGGGACAAGATTTTTGCCAATTTTGGGTCAAACTTCTGGCCGATCTAGAGCATCTACATATAAAGTAATTCGATGATATAGGCTTCATACCAGAGAAATCCGTTTGGAAAATGATCGAGTGAGGAGGCCGTTTTCCTCGCTGCGAAGTCGGCCCTCGATAGCACTATTGCAGCTGAACTGCTGCGGCCATTACTGTTCCTGTGGCATACAGTCGCCCACTAACGGAGCTCTGGCGGTTCGCAGCCGTCCCAAGTGGTCTTCGGGGTGTTGGAAAGGAGGCGAAAGAGTTAGGGTTTTTCAACTCTCTTTCTCTCGATCTCATATATATAGGTTGGGTTCTGTTAACCTTTCTTGGGGGGTTCGGGTTTCCCTTGGGCCATCGCTTGGGGAAAGTTTAGGGCTGAGTTACTGTGGGTTTTATGCACTGTTCACCAACATATGTTTTTTCATTTTCTTTTATTCTTTTTTCTTTTTCCTATATGTATATATGACTTAATCTTTATATATACGTATATATACACCTACATAACCCCTACATGTACACATATATTTTGATATATCAACATATCAATTTAGAGATAAATACAAATAATATTTATAAGATATTCAAAAAATATAGCTATTGGTTCATATATTTATTACTTAAAAAATCTATTTGCTTATTGAAAGTTATATATTTATATATATAGCCTATTATTCACATACTTTGTATACACTTGTCTACCAACAGTATATTGGCATAATGTCAACCAAGATATTTTAAGAAAATATTTACCATACTTCCAAAATTAAAATATCAATAGCAGGTAATATAAATATATATATTATTTATAACACCTATATATATATAAATATACTCCCTAGACCATTAATTTAAAATACCAATATGAATGATATACATCTACAGGGACGTCCTTAGATGCACTACCCGACTACATGGGTCTGGGCTTGGTTCGGATCCGGTCCGACCTAGTTTCGTACAACCGAATTCCCTAAAAGTCATAATATTAAAAAACAACTAATTAAATTATTTACAGGAGTCAAGTCACAACTTAGCCTGGTTTTTCTAGTTGGGACACACTTATGACTCGACCTTCCTTACCATAGCTAAAACACTAGCCAAGGCATGCCATAATACTATCTGTGCCACGATTTCTAGTCATCTTGTACTTCAAAATCTAACCATGACTAAATCATTCTATCATAATAACTATTTAACTAAATACTTATAAAATTCCCAAAATTCCTATTTAATTCAAATAAATAAAATAAAAATATTTTTAAAATATCGGGAAGAGGTGTTACAACAGCAGCGGTTGCATCAACAACATCGGCAACAAAGCCGCGAATACCCATCTTCCAGGTAATATTTCTCGGCCCTCGCTCCGCTGTTTTTCGATCCAACTATTTTGTTGGATAGCCAACATAACCAAGATCATATACCAGTAAATAGGTTTTGGGTTAGTGGAATCGTATATCCAGTAATTCGATCCAAAATGATGATAAACAGTCCCAAATAAGGCAGAAAAACCAAGTCCAAAATCCTATATTGGAAGGAAGATTTTGAACAGAATATTAGAGAATTTAGAAATCTAATTGAATAAGTTTTTAGCCAACGTATACGAGATTAAAACCCATCTTGTAATTCCTGATTTCATTAAGTATGTGTGGAGTAATTCGATTTCTAAAATAAAAAAACCAGTTTTCGAAAACAAATTTTTTAAAAAATTCATCGATATGGCGTGCGTCCTAACAAACCGGGAGACATGGCAGCAACCCATGAGCATCAAAAGACTTTTATAGATGTTGTCGACGTGTGGGATTTGACAGAACTCGATTTTGCTGTGTGTGCATGACAAAATCGAGGCGTATCCGTCGAGATACCCCGTATCGGCCCTTTTACAAACTAGTACATAAATTCGTGCACGTTTGTCATCTTGAGAAAAAACTTATGCCAACAGGACCATATCAAATTTTTGGTCCTGTATGCCAAGCTTGGTCCGATTCTGAGCAGGTCGACCGGAACGTTATTTTGGCAGGCCAGCGGCCTGATCCAACGGACGAATTTGTGCAAGGCCCACCAGAATCCAACTTTGGACATACAATTGGGTTCGTTTCGTTAAACCAAACCTGTAGACAAGTAGTTTGATGACTTTAGAGACCGCAGATATGCACGCTTTTTGGTGCAAAGCGAGTCCAACGGCGGATATCGTTTTGGCCCAAAATTATCATTTTGTCTGTGTCCAGAATTGGACATATGGATAGGATATCCTAGCTAATTTGACTATTCTGAATATATTGGTAATATCTATTTTAGCCCCTGGAGACTGTTGTGTACTTGGACTTTTGTGTGGCACTGAGAGGTTGGTTTTATCGGTTTCACCAGTAAAGGACCCCAAGCGAGTACATTTGTTGTTTATTTTCGATATTGATTATTACTATATTTTACTGTTGGTCATTCTATATGTGGTTCTTGTCTCTTTTTATACTTGGTCATATTTTGTAGTGTCGGGAAAGGAAAGTACCAAAGATGTGTGATCTGACCTTATACATTATAGACATCGTAGACATTGTAGACATCGTAGACATTGTTTATTTCCTGCAAAATAGACATCGTAGACATTGTTTATTCTTGCAAAGTAGACATCATAGACAATGTTTATTTTATTGTAAAGTAGACATTGTACACATTGTTTAGACATCGTAGACATTGTGGTGTAACAGTCCCCTGACCGATCACATATCAAAAAAGTACTTCAAATACTTAGAAAGTATTTTCTTTGGTTTATTTCTTTTACGGTTAATTTCCTGTCTACTTTTCTCATATATTTTCTTACTTATTTTTAAATTATGTATTTTATGGCTAACCTCTGTTTTATAGTCGTTTTCATTTATTAGAACTGCACTTGTTCCATTCCTGACTGAAAACCAATATTTTTCAGGTTAACCACGATTACGTGTAGCATGGGGAAGGTGGATGTACCTGCAGACCATACCTAGAGACTAGTTAGATAGTTGAGTATTATTCAGTTGTTCTTTCTATCAAATGTAAATGTTTGGATATTGTAATTTAATTTAGTTATTGTGAATGAGAATTATTTGTGATTTTGAGCATTGTGGCTAGATAGCGTTCTACCGCCGACACTATGACGTAGGCTGGCTTGGACATATACTCGTATCCCAAAAAGTGGGTGTGGGTCGTAAAAAGTTTTTGTGGTGGCCCATACAGGTCTGTTTTTGCAAATCATGCAAACTCGTGATAGTACTTAAGTTAGTCGTACTATTGTGAGCCTGCAACTAAGAAATGCTCATTCACAAGTTAGGGTTAATTTGATTTAAGAGAATGACTAGGACTAGGAGTCCCTTATTCAAATTTACCTTTGGGTAGTTAATGTTATTATATAGGCCATGTAATTTAGATAAGGAGTTATTAAATTTAGATAGCTTGACAGATCACCATAAATACACTTTTATATTTTGCTTTGACGATATGACCCAATTTGGATATACTGTTAACTTGGTAAGTTAGGCCTTCCTAGAATTAACGCTCTAACCTTGATAAATTGTTCAATTATTTTCTTTTTGCCCTCTTTGGATATCATCCTCATATCATAGTCCAAATTGTCTATTTGACTCCCATTTTGCCATAAGGAATTATTTTATAATTTTTGATTCTGTTATCCATATACGAACCTCGAGTTAGTTTCGATTGAAAGTTTTCCTTCAATCATTTGAATACACATGAAATGAAGATTGGAATGTTTGTACTTCTCTTATCTTCAGTTATTTCCTCCCTGATCAATCTATTTTTTTAAGGATTGAGACTTATTGGACCGATACTTACACTTCTCCATCTTGATCACCCTGGGATCGGTTCGACCAAACTTTCTTGTCTAAGCCGTATCACTTATTTGTTTCCATAAGAAATTTATATTCTAAAGAGTCAATATTCTATTTTTTCCTGTTGACTTTAAGCCTAACATGACCCAACTATCCATCTAGTAATTCCGAGTCAGTTTTGTCTTATGTTGTCCTTCGATCCTTGAATATGAGAGAAATAGAGAATTAGAAATTTTACTTCGGTCGTTTCCCCTAGTCGATCGCTTAGTTTTCAAAATTGATACCTAATCGATCATTTGATTTTCAAATTGGATACTTTCACTTCAAGGACAGATACATACGCTTTCTAACATAGTCAACTTGTTTGAATCTCTAGAAGCTCCTTTAAATTTTTCGGATATAGTTAAAAGAATATTCGTTGACTCATAATGGTAAGACAACAGCGCACAGTCACCATTTATTTGAATTTTTGGAGACAATGGGTTCACTGTAGCCAGCAGCGCACTGGCGAGGCACGACCCCTAGAGTTAAAATATTTCAAGTAAATATAGGTTATAGAATAATGCTAAAACTATGTCTTAGTGGTCCTCTTTTGATCTTAGTTACCATTGTGTCAATATTGGATAGAGTTAATAAATATCCGATATTGTATCATATTTGAGTCACAAAACCAAGGATTTACTATAGCCAGATGTACACTAGCGAGACATAAATTTTCGATAAAATGACCTCAGACATGATTACAGTTTTCAAATACTATAGAGGTTAGGAAAATAACCTGTATGTTCTATTGATTCAAATCCAACACCAGTGGAAATTTTTATAAGTTTGGTAGCATGCCTTCCAACCTAGCATTCCGTTATCCTTGTGACCTGTTAACGAGGTAATTGACTGACACTAGGAAGTTTACCTAGACTATAGAGTTTAAAGGTCCTAACCCATCTGGTCAACCAAAGCCTAGACAAAAAAACAATAGGACAACTATAAAGGCACCAAGGCACCAATACCGGACGAGTCTTAGATTTTGATGGACTTAAACTACATGTGCCCTTTTTCAATCATAAATCTTGCGTACTTATATTTTTGGACTACCTTGACTAATGCTGCTATTATAGCCTTATTTTTTACAAGCTTAATCTTTTTCGAGCTTGATTCAAGACATATGTTTATTGGGGACGTCCACTAGCATAGTCTAGTTAGAATCAGTGTATTATGGTTTGATCAACCTTAGTGCATTGGTTCGTTCTTTATATGATTAACCTACGTGGATTGAGGTATAGACGTCTCCAGGATCTCATCGCAACTGCCTTGATAATTCTCTTTGAATTATTCAATCGCCTTCAAAAACCGTATTTGCATTTGATGTCCCCTTTCTTAAACTCTTTGTTGTTTTTCGCCTTTACCTATTTCGGAAAAACGAATACTCGTAATTAAAGGAAGATAGACAGAGAATGTCCCCTTAGTTCACTATATCACCTATGCCATGAAAGCTAGATGTACACAATCGTCTTTCATCTATCCAAAATTAGGGAGACGATCTTGAACTTGATTCATACCTACCATATCCCGTTATCCATTAAGTCATGTAATATTCTTTTATAATCAAGTGTCGAGGTATAATATCACTACTTTGGAATGTTTCTAACCTCATTAATCCTAAAGCCATGTCTTAGTTTCTAGAGCGAATGGATTATAAGCCCTTCTAAATTTTAGGACTTACTAGAATTATTGGTTGATTAGGATAAGTTGTTCCCACTATAAGGATAAATTATTGCCTCATGAACACCCACTTTCTATTTAGACCTTTTGGCGCCACTTACCGTGACATCGATATTCGGAGCACGAGTTTAGTTGTTTCCTTCCAAAAAATTCCGTATACAAGATCTAGACGAGTCTACGTTCATGTAGGCATATCATGTCCCACTCAAACACGTCACCTTGTACCCTATTTTTTTGATACGACTTTCCAGTCAAAAGGGTTAACTAAAATTTTACCGTAATACCAATATATTTTTTGAATTCGATTGGAGATCCAACCTTGACTCAAACCTTTCGACCCAATGTGGTTGTGATCTACTCGAAGCTCACTATGCACATGTCACTAGTGTGCCACTCAATTGAGTCTTTTTGTGCTATTTAAGCACAAAAGTCACAGAAGACGCATTTTTGGGCTTTAGGAACCTAGTTAACCAATCTGACTGGCCATTAGCCCAACCGCTTGAGTTAGAATATTCTAGGTTATCCTAACCTAATAGGAATGGTCTAGATTGATTTTAGGATCTTGTTCAGCCAATATAGATTAAAATTCAAGTTCATGCAATCAAAGATTGGTGTCCAATTGGAGAACCCATTAAGACCCAGTTAAACTCATCCATGCGTATCGCCATATTTGGACTATAAAACCAAACTTTACGAAATAGTTTCCTACACCTTTTATGTATCCCCATTTCTTGGTCCACTAATCCTCCTTCCATAAATTCCTGAACCGTACCTCTTCTTAGCCTATGTTATCCGATGGATGAATCCCGTATACCAACTTGTTTCAGGTTATGCTTGACCAAGGCCTCTCCTTCTACCTTGATAAAACATGGTCAATATGTGGGCAATGTTAATTAAGTAATATATAGGCTTCCTGTAGAGTCCGTACTACGGTGAGAAGTACCCCAGATCCTCATGCACTTGCTTGAAATTTGATCTTCTTAGGAGTCCTATTACTATACTTCCTAATTAACCAATTTTTATAAGTTGGGAAGAACCTTGAACTTAGTGTACTCTATTTCTTGGAATGGGATGTCATTCATAATCGCTCTTCCACCTTTTTGTAAGTTGCAATATGATCTTCCTATTGTATTTTATATTCCTTCGCTCGTGCGTTGAGATAACCAAGGTAAAAATAGCGACCTTGTTACTTCAAATCCATTCTGTCATAGATCGTATCATGGATGGAATTTTGAGAGCAAAAAATTGCTGAACTATAGGCAAGCCTTCCTCAGAATGTAGGGTTCCTTTGAATTAACAAATAATTAGGATAGATTGGTTCCAATTGAACTAATAAGATAGTGGTTTCTAACGCCCACTTCTATCTGTATCAACTGATACCCACTAAAGTGACTTAATATTTAAAACACAACACTAGCCTTTTTTTTCCAAAAAAAGGTTCACACTCACGAACTAGACCAGTCAAGATACGCACATGACCTACATGTCCCACACAAACACAACTTCCTTTGCTCCATTTTAATTACACCATATGTATGACACATTTCCCCCGTAGAATAAACCATAAGGTGCCCATTTTGTTCCATGTGAGTTTAACCAGGCAATATCGACCCTTTTCCTTAAATAAATCGAATACCCATGATCCAAGCAAGACGTATCATGCCAATGATGTATGTGTTCCACCCAAGCAAGCACATGCCTCCTACACGACACCAAATATCGACCCTGCACACACTAGTCATTAAGACTTAAAGATCCTGAACAATTACCTAATCATATTCTATAACAAGGTTCCTGTACTTATTATGGATTCTCATCACTTGGCCATAAATTTTATCTTTTCCTAAGTTCTTCAAGCTCATCTCTTAGTTTTCATGTTAGGCGAAGAGTGACATCCCTTGAACCAACACACTTTAATTATATTCCAATAAGTGATGCCTACTATCTTGCAAAATATGACCCAATAGGAATGACGTTCAACAGTAGTAATTCTCCTATAGAAGTTAGTGACGAAGAACAACATGGAATATCTAGGCTCACTTAGAACCCATGACTGTACTCAGAAAGTGTCTAATATTCTCATGCCTCTCCTGATTTGTTCTACTCAGAAGTTTTGTAATGATAATTTTCACGAGTAGCCAACTTCTATAAGTTGGGTAGGGTCCTGGATAAAGAATACCTCTTCTTGTAAAATATGACATTAATTTGGATTCCAGTTCTAACCCCTCCTCATCATTCCGGAAACCAAGTTACAATTTGACGTACCTGTTCAACCTTTGTATAAAATCTCGTATCCTTGATATTAAGATTATTTTTAATTTCGAGGACAAAATTTTTATAAGTTGGGTAGGTTGTAAACCCCTAAAACTTTTACTAAATATTTTATTAAATGGTTATTTCTCAACAGTTAAATTTTTATTATTTTCTTGAATATTACTTTATATACATATATATAAATACAATTATATATATATATATATATATATATATATATATATATATATATATATATATATATATATATAATAGAGCTCTATACATTATTTACCTTATTGGAATAAATTATGTATATGTGTGTTCAATGTATATACATATATTATAAGTTTTCTTATTTAAAATATTTTCATATAACCAATAGATACATGATCTAAGAATATATTACATAATTATCTTGATTATATATCAATGTATATATAGTGATTTTATTATTTTAAGTTTTATAAGGATAAAAGAATATATATGTTTATTTTATATAAATAAATAAATAGTTGGGATACAAATATTGTCCATATATATATATATATATATATATATATATATATATATATATATATATATATATATATATATAGAGTTTTAGAGGTTATGTTTGATGTATTCTTTTTTAAAATTTTATTGAAAATATTTGGAAGAGATTTGGATATAAATGTATACATATATTTATAGAAAGAAATGAGAAAGAAAAAGGAAAAAAAAGAAAAAAAAAAACTTTACTATTCCATGAACAGTAAAGCCCTCCCCCCCAATCCTAAACCCGAGCATAGCCTGTGCTAAACATAGCCCAAAAGGAAACAGAGCCAAACGCGGCCATATATATACGAGAGAGAAGGAGAGGATGGTAGCACAACCCCTCAACCCTAACCTCAAACCTAAACATCCCACGACATCTCGCTGGCCTCGCGCCGCCTCCGGCAGGCCGACGACTACCATGTGATTCGTCGGAGCACCGACGAATGAGCACAACCACAGCAGCAGTTGCATCAACATCAACAGCAACGAGGCCGCGAACACCCATCTTTCAGGTAATATTTCTCGGCCCTCGCTTCGCTGTTTTTTAATCCAACTATTTTGTTGGATAGCCAACATAACCAAGATCATATCTCAATAAACAGGTTTTGGATTAGTGGAACCGTATCTCCAATAATTCGATCCAAAATTGACGATAAACAGTCCCAAACAAGACAGAAAAACCAAGTCCAAAACCCTATATTAGAAGGAAGATTTTGAACAGAATATTAGAGAATTTAGAAATCTAATTGAATAATTTATTGGCCAACATATACGAGATTAAAATCCATCTTGTAGTTCTTGATTTCATTAAGTATGTGTAGAGTAATTCGATTTCCAAAATCAAGAAAAAAAAATCAGTTTTCAATAACAGAATTTTTAGAAAATTCACCGATACGGCATGCGTCCTGACTAACCGGGTGACGTGGTCGCAACTCATGAACATCGAAAGACGCGTATGGATGTTATCGACTTGTGAAATTCGACGGAACTCGATTTTGCTGTGTGTGCGCGATAAAGTCGAGGCGTATCCCTCGAGATACCCTGTATCGTCCCTTTTGTAAACTAACCCATAACTTCGTGCACATTCATCATCTCAAGACGAGACTTGTGCCAGCAGGACCGTATTATTTTTCTGGTGCTGTATGCCATGTTTGGTCTGATTCTGAGAAGGTCGACCGGAAGTCATTTTGGCGGGCCCGTAACCCGATCTAACGGACAAATTTATGCATGGCCCACCGAAATTTAACTTTGGACATACTGTTGGGTTTGTCTCATCAAATCGGACCTGTAGACATATAGTTTGATGACTTTAGAGACCGCAGATACTGGCACGCTTTTCGGTTCAAAGCGAGTCCAACGATGGACATCATTTTGGCCCAAAATTACCGTTTTGCCCCTGTGTCCATTATTGGACTTATGGGTCGGCTATCCTAGCTAATTTGACTATTTTAACACGTTGGTAATATCTGTTTCAGCCCCTGGAGACTGTTCTGTAGTTGGGCTTTTGTGTGGCACTGAGTGGTTGGTATTATCGATTTCACCAGCAAAGGACCCCAGGCGAGTACATTTTTTATTGTTTTAGATGTTGATTATTACTATATTTTACAGTTGGTCATTATATATGTGGTTCTTGTCTTTTTTATACTTGGTAATATTTTGTAGTGTCGGGAAGGGGAAGTACCAAATATGTGTGATCTGACCTTATATATTGTAGACATCGTAGACATTGTAGACATAATAGACAATGTTTATTTCCTGCAAAGTAGACATCATAGACATTGTTTAATTCTTGTAAAGTAGACATCGTAGACATTGTTTATTTTATTGTAAAGTAGACATCGTAGACATTGTTTAGACATCGTAGACATTGTGGTGTAACTGTCCCTAGACCGATCACATATCAAAAAGGTACTTCAAATACTTCGAAAGTATTTTCTTTGGTTTATTTCTTTTACAGTTAATTTCCTGTCTACTTTTCTCATGTCTTTTCTTACTTATTTTCAAATCATGTATTTTATGGCTAAACTCTGTTTTATAGTCGTTTTCATATATTGGAACTGCACTCAATGAATTATACTCGTTACATTTCTGACTAAAAATAACATTTTTCAGGTTAGCCACAATTACGCCTAGCACTGGGGGAGGTGGTTGTACCTGTAGGCCAAAACTAGAGACTAGTTAGATAGTTAAGTATTATTCAGTTGTTCTTTATAAATTGAGAGACATTGTACTTTGTATCAAATGTAAATGTTTGGATATTGTAATTTAATTTAGTTATTGTGAATGAGCATTATTTGTAATTTTGAGCATTGTGGCTAGACATCGTTCTACCGCCGTTACTGCAGTGTAGGCTGGCTTGGACACGTACTTGTATCCCGAAAAGCGGGTGCGGGTCGTGACAGTTTCCTAGCCATAAAAATTTCTTACGGACATTCTTAACATCTTACACTGCATGGGTCGAGTATTTCATTCCATTCAATTCGATAATTCATCTATCAATTAACCATTCTCTATGCAACACAAATATTCAGGGTCAATACTTGTTACTTTGTGATACATTTCTATGCAACACAAATTTTTAGGGTCAATACTTGTTACTTTGTGATACAATTCAATCCCTCAGCTTACTTGCACATATGCAACGACTATCTATTTCGTCGAGCACGATCTCGTACTTCTGATTCTATTCTTCAGTGGTCAAGATGGATTAGTGTCTATCACACCTTAGGGTCAAGGCACTGATTTCTAATATTCATTCGAGTTACCGATAATATTTCCAAATTTTTTAATTTAGCACCCAACTTGTAATAACCACACTTGATTCTGTCGCAACTATCATTCAATGTTCTAAGCCACAACATTCGCTAGCCAAATTTATTAACCACAGTATAACTATCAACCTGCTAGTCTTAGCCCTTGTCAGACTGAGCAATTCCCAACCAAGGCCCTCGCTACAGTTTTCGACAATCTTGTAACCCATCATAACGTCATCGTCAAGGGACACTCAAGTCATCTAGTAATATGGCATGACTCCCAGCTAAGTCTCGGTACTACCCAATACTCACAAATAGTCTCGTTGTTGTCCTATGGAAAGGGTCACGATACATCTCATTTTGAAGTGATATATGCAATATGCCATTCAGAAATGAGGCCATCCTTAAACCATACCAAACCCAAGTCTATTTTGGACATTCGTGATCTATAATGATCACAACACTTAGCCAACATCTCGGGTCTCAATATCATCAGCCAACATTCTTAGGGTCTCACAAGCACTATCCAACACACATAAGTCAACTCATCATTTTTGTTGAACTCATCCATCAATTGCTCCATTCACAATTCTTTTCCAACATACGATACAGTTCTCAAACATGTTCCAAAAGCACACAAGGCAACTTTTCTCTATTCCTATATTTCGAACATCATTTACAACATAGCATACTATGGCATCGAGTCATTGTTGGGTTATTAGTGTCCAAACCAACAACAATCATTCATTCATGGGCATCACAATATATTTAAACTTATTATATGGAACATCCAATGAGCAGCCAAGAGGGTCAACAAACTTTTAGACACAAACAACTTGAAGGATTACATGAACAACAACAGCATAATTGCGGAAGCAATCTTTGTTTTAATTGCCGATGAAACTTTTATTTGAAATGAATCAAATAAGAGACCAACGACGTAAATCCGTGCTCTGATACTAATTTGTTACACCCCGATTCCGTAGAGTCATTTCACTAGCATTTAACTCTTGGAATCGATCGTCCTCGCTTGGACGTGATACCGTACAAGTCCGATATTGCAGTTGTAGAAGGCAAATACGGTATATAATTGACAATCTCCAAATAGGAACACATTGCAGTGACAAAAGCAGACAAATTGAAGATAATGGGGATGTTCTTACTCATTGAATAGAACACATTATTTAAATTGTAGCAGTAGAAATAAGCAAAAAACTTGAAGTCACACAGAGATATGTAATGTCTTTATTGATAATTGAAAATAGAGTACAAGACTTGTAATTGAATACAAAGTTTACGATACATCTCACTTTACATTGATTGCCAACTGTACAAATGCCATAAAGCTTACATTTGATACTTTGATACATTGGATTACAACTCGATATACCGACTTAGCTTACAACTCACTGGTACAACTGATTACAATACTCCATACATTATGTACTTTATAGAATATAGACAGAAGACATCATTATTTGGAAGGAGAGCTTCTGTATGCCCAACAAATCTTTGATGCCGCAGGACCGATCAAGCCAATCTTCGTGTACAGAACTTTCCAAGCGCAAGCACCTAAAAAGAGTGCCCACAATGTGGGTCATTACATCATCTATGTACTGGCGAACAAAATCCAATTGTCACGACCCGCAACCTAGTGTAAGGGCACGAGAAGGAGGTATGTCCAGCCTACGCCGCAGTGTCGACGGTAGAACGCTGTCCTAGGTCACATGCATCTAACAGTTTAAGGTACATTGCATAGTTATACTCTCTGAATGGAGGAACAATATAAAGTACAATCTCAATCAAAACTAAGGAAGATGTACGATAAGATAGATAAGAATATCAACAGAATCCACAGATGAATACGATAAAAGAGAGAATCCAAAGTGTGTAAGATAAATATCTAACAACTCCACAAATTCACATCATCACAAAATCTCTAATACAAAATCTAGATGAGATGTAACTGAAATAAGATAACTAAACTATGGGAGTGTCGTCAGCAGGTAATGGATCCTGTTGGAAGTCTAAGTCACAAGTATCCTCTAATGCTACCCTGTAGTAGGTGGTACAACACGTCATATCCTCATCCTCTGTAATATTTTCAACAGGTCCAGTCAGGAAGGGAGCGAGCACAATACATCTCACGCATTTCATAATATGACAGGATATGTAAATATGCTATAGAGTAAGATACATAAAATGCTGAGAAATATATGAAGTAAAATAGATGACTATAAAAAAATATCTACTATAAATAATGAGCTAACAGTGACTAGTAATGTAGAGTACAAGATAGACATGTGAACGGCTTGATAATAAACATGAAAGTTTACACATGACTATACTACTTGGGAATTGTTCAGATGACCATTTATACTCCTTCGTACTCCAATCAATACACAAGGATCCAGACAGGTTATGTTATTGCACATGATATCACATGGGGGCCCATAAACGGTTGCACATGAATATAAACATGGGGGCTCCGTGAACATGAGAGTACATAAATCACGAGAGTGCACATGAATGATAAAAGCACAAGAATACATGATGAAAGTGAAACGCACATGACATGATGTATCCGATGCTCCCGAGGGGGATAACATCTCATGAAGGGATCCATATAGTACCAATCTGTGTTAACAACGTGACAGCATCAAATAAAGTAATCTAGAGCGTAAATATAAATCCTATCAATTATGAAACGGTCAGAGAATGTACTCTCCTGCGATATGAATGTCTGTAAGAATGTACTGTCGAAGATGAGGTCTCTGACTCTTATTTAGAATAGCACAAGTCATAACATGTCCAGAATGGTAATATAGTGTTAGGGTTATATACTAAAACCATCACTTTTGTAGTAACCTTATTTCTTTAAATTTTGAATGAGAATCATATGGGCAAATATTTGTATATTGTATTTGTTGCAAGTGTTAATGCAAATGTTTGATATTCTATGCAAATGTCTAATATTCTATATTGTAGATAATATGGTGTGTGGTGTCACACAGAAGATCATATTATCAGTTTCCTATGGAGTATATAAATAGTTCACAACCTAGATGGACTTGGACAATCTATTGGAAAGGTTGTAGTGTAATCTGGTATTAGTCTATCTTGACTATAGGTTTACAATAGTACACTTTATGTGTATTGAACAGGACCACTTGAGGTTGTTCTCTTTGTACTGACTACATAAGAGAACAAACACCTCTGTTATTATGGATGCTTGTGCTCTTAATCCGGATATAATAACGAACATGTTTATGCAGTGTGCATTACTTTGACTCATAAAAGAGTGAGATTCATTATGGATCAACAACCTCTATGAATTGGGTAATAACATTGTATGTATGATGGGCTATTGATTATAAATAGAATCTATGTCCAGATACATCGGGTTGATGATGTCCCCTTAAGGAGCTCATCAGGATTGTCATGTAAACCCTGCAGGTGGATTATATCCGACATGACAAATAAAGTTGAGCGGTACTACTTAAGGATAAAAGATGTCGAATCAATATAGTTGTTAGTAACTTAATTTGATCGACAGACATACGATATCTTAACATAGGGAGCCAAACGAGCATATAATAAAAGGAGCCCACAAACATAATTTGGGATTAGGGAGGTAGTACAATAATAGCTCATTAGTGGACCGAGCTATTGTTAATGGGCCTGGATTGTGTAGTCGGGCTGAACACGGGATATCCAGATCCGTTAGGAGGCCAACCCTAATTTCTTCTCATGGTCCCCTGCCGTAGCCTATATATATCCTCTATTCTCTGGCCGCCAGATGATTGATCAGAAATCTGAAACTTTTTCTAAATTCGTGATTCACATAAGGAGAGAAAGAGAGGGCTGCCAAGGAGAAGAAAAGGTTGGAAGATCGTCGCCCACACGACGTCCAACTCGAGGAAGGAATACGTGCAGAAGATCTTGGGTCGTCCGCTCGAGATTGCCAGGAATTACTTCTCCTTTTCATCGCAGGTATAATTCGTGAACCCTAGTTTTCGTCTATGAAGGATTAGAACACGTATTAGATCTGTTTAACTTTCTATCGATCAATACGCACACCAAAGGAAGGGTCCTTGGATCCCCAGTTCCATTATATAGAACATTACAATGCATTCTACATGATGTTTGGGTCAATCTAGGCTAAAGTCATCTTTGGTCAACTCTAGTCAACTACACTAGTCAACTAGGTCAAGTCCTAACCCGACAAGTCTCACTAAGCCTAACCATGTCTATCCTAGCATTCACACAAATCACAAGGCTACACAAGCAATCAAACACACAATTTCATGTATATATACCCATATACACATAATGTATATAAGGCATACATATAGAAAAATTATATAGGGCTATATGCCTATATACATATCTATATTGGCATACACATATATATTCACCACATTTTACATATACAAAATATATATAGGCAATCATACATATATATTTACATATTATCATGCATGAATATATATATAATATATATATATATTATATAATATATATATATATATATATATATATAATATATATTTTTTTTTTTTTTTTTTTTTATATCTATATTATATTTAT
>JANAVB010009598.1:25852645-25857645 GCA_029216955.1 Iris pallida
TGAAGAAAAGATTGTATCCCAGTTGTTGAATGTATCGTCTGTTGGGAGTTTGGAATGAAGTATACGCCACCCAAGCACTGACCATTTAATTGGAATGTAAGAATTCTAAATATGGGAGAAGTCTGGACAGCGTTGTGGCACTATGGTCTCTCTCCAAGCCGACGAGAGTGAAAATATACCTGATCTAGAAGGAGTCCATATCCACCTGTTATCGTCTGTTGGATGAGCCGCAACGAGATGATTCGCTAATTCTCTTCCCTTTAGAAGCCTCATCCAGATAAGGGATGCATCGAATTGGCTTGTACTGTGTCAAGACTAGTATACTTGCAGTATTTAGCTTTAATGAAAGTTGCCCATAGCCCATCTTGTGTCTTCAGCTTCCACCAAACTTATGGAAAAAGAGTTGATAATTTCATCCAAACTTCTAAGGCCGAGCCCCGCTCCTCATATGGTCTCGCCATTTTTCTCCAACCTAGCCAAGTGTGTTTATACATCCCTTCTTTCGATCCCAGAAATGTTTTGAAAATGTCATCTCAAGTTGGTTCAGGATTGCCTTTGGGGGTTACATGCTAGAAAAGTATACATAGGAATAGAGGTTAGGACAGATTTTAAAAGCACAAGCTACCCCCATAAGAAAGAAGTCTTTCTGCCACCCTTCAATTCTATTCCTGATCTTGGAAAGAAGATCTTCAAACATGTTGACATTTTCTTGCCCTTCATTAATAGACAAACCAGATATGAGAACGGAGGGTTAGAGGAGCTGAATCCTATGATCGCTCGCAATTCAGCCTCACGAACTCGGCAAAGTTCGGATGGAATATAATGAGGACTTGTGGGGATTGATCAATTGGCCTGATGTTGCTTCATATCTGCCCAAAAGGGAGCGTAATGCTCTAACTAACGGGACGTCCTGGCCAAAAAAATTAATATGTCATCCGCATAGGCTAGGTGTGTCATGCTAGACAACTACTAGGAGAGTAGAAGTGATTAAAGAAGGTCGATCCACTAATCTCTTGAGATTTTAAGATAGGGCTTCAGCTGCTATGATGAAGAGAGCCGGTGACAAAGGATCACCTTGACGTACTCCTCGAAAGCCATAGAAGAAGCCCAAGGACTCCCCATTGATAATAGTCGAGTACCATACATTGTTAACGAGTCAAAATATCATATTAATCGCAATCTTCGCATTACCTTATTCACGACCGTACCCTATGTAAGGGCACACTGCGTAACAGCGCCCAGCCTATGCTGCAGAATCGATGGTAGAACGCTGTACAAGGTTACTAACTAAACAATAACTCACACAAATATATAATGTACTTGTCAAAACTCAACTCCGAACGGAGGACAAGTATAAGATATGATAATACTCAATCACAGTCTAAGCACAATATGATAACATAGAATCACAAAAGCTATACTAACTGCAAACACAAACAACAACAACAACAACTCTAATAAACTACTAAATAATAATATCTCAAACAATCTCAAAATAAAGTCAAGATCTCAACTTATTACAATATAAGTTCAATATGAAAGTCTAAAGCAAGTCTACAAAACTAATTTCCAATCACTCCTGAATGTCGGGGTCCAAGGTAGCTATACCGTCACCGGATCCAAGCAAGTAGGGCAAGTGTGCTCAGGGCAAACATCTGTAATATTTCAACAGGTCCAGTCAGGATAGGAACAAGCACAACTCATCTAGAAATTCCAAGTAAATGATAAAGACTATAAAGCAGTTATAGGCAGTTATATTGATGAACATAGCAAGTTTAGACAGTTAATAGAAATAGAACGACAGTTAGAACAAGAAAAGTAAAGCTAAAAACCAAAAGATTATGGCAATGAAGACTATATACAAGAGCTAACTGAACTAGAGTAATACTGATATAAACCCAAATAGTACAATGTAAGACAAGTGTGATTCTGGTACGAGATGAGTCCAGTAAGGTAATTCTTGTAATGATTCTTGTAAGGTGATTCTTGTACGAGTCTAGACAATACCCAAGTGTGTTTTACAATACTAAGATCGACATGTAAACAGCTATAGGTAAATTCGGTACATCTCACACCTGGTCGAGCGTGGGATGGCTATTCTTCTTGTATGCTTCACTGTGGAGATTCTTGTATTTTAGAAATGTTTACACGTCTACTCAAGTATTTCTCCGCCGACAAGTACAAGTAAAATCCATAATCCGACACGTAAATCGAGAACAAGTCTAGCCAAACATAAAGATGTTTGTAAGTGATTCTTGTAGATAATTCTTGTATGATTTGAGTCATGATTCTTGTAATAGAGGCTAGACAAGTAAGGTACATGTATCGCATGCATGAATCCAGAAATAGCAATCTGTACTGGTAACAGAGAATCAATAAACTAACTAGAACTGAATACAGAAATCGATAAGTAAATAAAAGAACTATCAGAGAATGTACTCGTCTGATACCATGTGCAACTGATAGAAATAGACGTTTGAACCTGAGTCACAATGTCCTAAATAAATTAATATAGGTTATGATGTGTTCAAATATGTAATAAAGGAAGTCTACAATGCAACTACATGATTCTAAGTCAATCTAGGTCAAGTCAACTCTTGGTCAACTCCAAGTCAACTCTGGTCTACCTTGGGTCAAACTAGGAGTCAAGGTTAAGCTTCTAGAGTTTTGGTCAAACATAGATTAGTGGTCAACATCTATGATACTTAGAATATATTAATATATATACATACCACATATATCCTTACCCATATAGTACCACCCTAACACACACCACACACACACACACACACACACACACACACACACACACACACACATATATATATCATATATATATATATATCATATATCAAGTATATACATATCCTCACTATGAACCATAACCTATATCTATATACTCTCATAATATATATAGATACTATATAACCCAAAAATATATATACCTATCTATATAACCCTTCCACAATCTAACATCGCCTACTCAAACTCAAACACTTAGACACTAACCCACTAACACTAGGATACCATATCAACCTTGGTCATATCGGCATCCCAATACCAATACCTTGGTTGGAATCTAATACCTTAACTTGGGTAAACCTAACCTTACCTTGATATCTTGATACCTTATCTTGGTACCTTTATACCATACCTTGGTTATAGGTAAACTAATCATTTACCTTGACGGTAAAGATAATTCATATTTACCTTAAGATACTAACTTGGTATCATGAGATACCAAGATACCCCTCAATTATCTAATTAACTAACTATCTAATGTACTTACATAACATCTTAACTAATATCTAACATATAACCTATAGAGACTAACTTGCTAACATACCAATATCTAGAACTAACATAACCTACCAACATATCAATATCTAACATACTAGATATCTAGCATGAAACTATCTAAGAACATATCAAATATCTAACAAAATACTAACCTCTACTATCTAACTAACACTCATACTAACAAATATTACCTGACAATAATATATATATATATGTACTATATCATACATATACTCTATGATACCTACATTCACTTAATATCCATACTACATAGGCTCATAGGTTTCACAAAATGTCTATATCGTATAGTCACTCTTCTACTTAAAACCAATACTATACCAATTGGACCTTTACTAAATTCTAGGATTAAAGTATGTTGTAGCTCTTCGTGTTAGCTTTTCGAAACTTCAAACGGATCTTATTTTCGTGTCCGGAAGCTCCCGGAATCCAGAAAACACCGAAACGTGTTTGTCTTTCGGATAGCTAAAACTCAAATAGTTTTATAGAAAGTTCTAAAACGATGTTGGCTTATTAAAATATATATTTAGAATGCTAACTTTGATACGATTCTTTTAAAAAAAATAGGAGATTAATCGGAGTTCTAAGCTAAAAGTTATGATATTTCTAAGTTGCTATGACTATTAAAAATGTGGGTGAATATTATGACGAATTTGGGTTGTTTTGGACAAAAGAAACACATGTACGCCAAGATACTTGGATACCAACATAGGTATCCAAATGAAACTCATTCTAACCATCCTAACTAAGATCAATCCACTCTCTAATCATTCTAAACCTAAATTTAAAACATAATTAATCATATTAGGCAATAAACCGAACACATGGGATATCCTAATTTGGGATCTATCAAGTAGGACACAAAACACATATCTAAAATCCTTAAGAGAGCTCCAAATAGCCTCAAACTTAATCCAAAGGGGGTTCATGCATGGGGGTGGATCCTATGAATTCAAAACTAACTAATATGCATAGAAAATCAATTCAGAGGGTTGGTTTTACCTATTGGAGTGGGATCCCAATGATACTCTCAAGGACACGGCTCCGATACGAAGATCCTTCCAAAATGGACACTCCTTCTTGCACTTTGATCCAAATCTTTGCTATCACCCTCCCTTGATAGTATGAGAAGGTTGGATAGAAGTTTTGGTGGAGGAATAATTTGATTTGGAGATCAAATCAAAGAGGGAAGCTCTCTAATTTGGGGAAGAACACTTTGTGAAGGAAAATAGGTAAGATGGAATGAAATAAAAGGAAGGGAGGCTAACCTACCTATAGTGGCTGCTATTAAATCCTATTGGGCCTTGGGGGAAAGTCCATTAAGGCCTCAACTAGTCCTCGTGGTTAATTTGAAGTTAGGTTCAAGTTTGGGATCAAAAGGGTTAAATTTAAGCCTCTAACTTAACCAATCTAACAAGTGGGATTAGTCTAAACTTACTAACTTAATTAGTAGGGTTTGTGGGCCATGACTAACTAATCTTGGGGTCCCGTCTAGAGTCTAAGCCACCCGGGTCACTAACATAAGTCGGAACAAAATGAAACTCAAATCCGACTAAACAAATCCCGTAAAATTAATATTAAAATAAAAAAATTCCCAAAATATTAAAATATAAAAATTACCAAAATTACAATACATCAATTTAAATATTATTAAAATAATCTAAAATTTACCAATTAATCAA
>JANAVB010009598.1:25862645-25967645 GCA_029216955.1 Iris pallida
CAACAGAACCAAGACAACCCTCCCCCAGACAAAACTATTCACGAACACACCCATCCATTCTCTTAACTATTATATTTATAGAAAGAGAAAGGAAGATATAGGGGAGAGTTAGAAAGAAGAAAGAAAAGAGATTTAGAGTGTAAGAAGAAGAGATTTAGAGCGTAAGAAGAAGACCAACACCACCCGAACTCGACCCCTCAACCAACTGCGGCCACCCCCAACCTCTGGCGCCCCTGTCCGACCACCTTCGTAGCCCAGAGCACCGATGACCGCCGAAAAACACGCTCAAACCTGCCCCCACTAACAATAGTTCCAAACTTCAGGTACCCCTGTTCTCCGCTATCGATCTCTCTGTGTAGTTGTCCATTTTATGAAACGTAAAAAGTTACAGGAAGACGACATGACCCTCTAGGACTCCCTTCAAATAGAATTAATTTATATGTTCTGGATTGATCGCAAAATCGATCCAAAGTTGACAAAAAATTATATTTCAGAACTGTCACAAAATAGTCAAAGTACCCAAATTTGAGCACTTTTTTCTTCCAATTCATGTACGATTTTTAAATTCTGTTTGAAGGAGTTTTTTGACAACATGTAGGTCATCATTATTCAGTTTTTACGCTTAATTTTAGTAAATTATATTATGTTTAAAAACATTTCCAAATTACCCAAAAACCATGTTTCAAAAACTAAAATTTTAGAAAAATTTCTCGATACGGCGTGCATCCCGATAAACCGAGAACATGGTCGCAACCCATGAGCATCGAAAGACGTGTATGGATGTTGTCGACGTGTGAGATTTAATGGAACCCAATTTCGTTGTGTATGTATGACGAAATCGAACCGTATCCGTCGAAAGTTCCCCGTATCAACGTTTTGCAAACTTTATGTCCATTTTCAAACCGTTCATCGGACTGAGACGAAACTTGTGCCATTGGATTTAGAATATTTTTCTTGTCATGTGGGCCAAGTTTGGTCCAATTCTGAGAAGGTTGACCGGAACGCTATTTTGGCGGGCCCGTAACCCGATCCAACGGGCAAGATTGTGCACGACCCACTGGAATCCAACTTTGGACATATGGTTGGATTAGTATCATCAAATTATATACGTAGACATATAATTTGATAACTTTTAGAGACCTTAGTTCTAGTACACTTTTCGGTGTAAAGCGGGTCCAACAGTAGATACCGAATTGACCTGAAATATTGATTTTGCCCCTGTATCTGGAATTAGACTTTTGGGTAGGCGATCTTAGACATCTATTTTATGACATAAATGTTCATGATTTTTATTTCAGCATTCAGAGACGTTTACGAGATTTGACAGTCACAGCCTTTGCTTTTTGACGATCTAGACATTGTCAATTCTTCACACTACTCCAGGCAAGTATACCTTGCCAATTTTGTACATTCATATAAACATTTATTTCTTATCTTTTATTTGTGTTGCTTTCTGCTTAGTAGTGCATGAGTTGTTAGATGTTTTCTTATCTTACATCTTGAGATTTTGTTGTAGTTATCGTGATTCACATGTCTAGGCGTATTTTATTCACTCGTGTTCATATATGCCATTAGGCACCGTCGTTACTTGCACAACTTTCTAGATCTTGTCAATCTTTTTCTAGAAAGTAGAACCTCGGGGTGGGAAAAACAATCATGCTTGTATGGACTGCTTATTCCTTATTTCATTTCGTTTTAACCTAATGTCCACGAATGATAGGGTTATATTGCTATCCTAGTGGCCACGAAGGTCTAGGGTTTGACTCGTTTAGCCGTAGTTTGCTGAGGGCTATGGTGGTTGATTATGTTCCTTTTGGTAGTTCACGCACACGTAGTTGTTCTTATGCACGTACCATGATTAGAATAGTTTCAGTCTTTGTACAATTCATTATGTTCAACTGTTCATGATTCTGCTTTATATGTTATACATATGGCATGTATTTTATGTATCTTGCGAGTCCCCTGAGTACCTGGTTATCTCTCCAGGTATAGAGGAGCAGGATTAACCACATAAGTATGGATCAGCTTTGGAATGACTTTTGTTGACGATGAGATATACCCTATTGATCAGTCCTGATCATGCATTAGTGTTGGAGACATTTACTTATTATTTTTCTTATCTTGTGAGGACAGATTCCATACTATCACAGACTTACATTATAGCTGTTTGGTAGTGGATTTGTATCTACCCGGCTATTTTTATAATTGACTATTTCTTCTTCATTAATGGATTTATTTATCATATTGCTATGGATGAGATAGACTTGCCTGAGACTATTATTGTTATATTCACATTTATAGCTTATGTATGTATTCGAAATTTCCATATATTGGATTATGTTTCTGTATACATAAAGCTAGTGTGAAATGTTCCTAGTCCTAACATAAATGGGACATGGGCGTTACACGCACAGAATACGATTGGGTTAAGGCATAAAATTTGGTGGTTTCGTTGATAAGTATGCCATGGATTATGGCACATAAAGGAACACATTTTGGTTCAAGTTAAGTCGGAAGGCTATGCTGTAGCCGTTCGATGAGTTTTAAAGAATAGAAAGTTCATGCGACCGTTTGTCACTGAGGCGGTCCCTCGTTTGGGAGCCTCATGGTTCCGATGCATATTTTGCAAAGTATGAGGCGATCCCTCATTTGGGAGTCTCATGGTTCCTATGCGCATTTTGCTAAGAATGATTCGAGTCGTACCGCAAATTAGGCCATGTATTTACGTGAGTCTAGATGTTCTCGTACGTGCGTGGTCATGGACAACTTGTGCACAAAGATTTCTCCCTCGACTGGTATTACGTCGGCACCGGGGCCAGATCGACCTAGGGGAAGACGTTATAGCATGCCTGATTATACAACACTAGGATAGTCAGAGGCTTTCTCTGGGGCTCTCTATCTTGCATTGAAGGACCCGCCGTCTACTCGAGTTATGTCCACGATGGATTGTCATGCCAGTGGCTTTTCATATAGATAAGTGGTGTGCTAAGCGGCAATCCGTATGCACGATGTAGATCGAATCAACACTACAAAATTATGGTAATTTAGCGACTAACTTAGCGACTAACCTGTTTAAGTCGCAAGTTAGCGACTTACTACCGACTTATTCTTCGACTTAATGATATATTAATTTAATGAATAAAATAGTTCACCGCCATTTCGTTTGTAGAGTGTTGGTACATTTCTAAAATTATTTAGCGACCGAAAGTCTTTAGTCGCTACAAAGTCAAAAATGTCTGGAAATTAATTTTACAATCCAGCGACTGAAAGTTTAGTCGCCATTCCAAACAAAAACCCTCGTTTCCAGGACCATTCCCCCCAAAACTGTACTAAATCCCGTAAACCCTTCCCCCCAAAACAAAAACCCTCTAATTTTTTTCCCAAATCCCTCCCCCCCACAGTGGAGCCCCCAGGCCGTCTCCCCTCCTCCTCCTCTTCTCTAAGCCCCGTATCCCACGTCGGAACCCCCGCCGCCTCCTTCGACGAGCCCCCAGGCTGTCTCTCCCAGGTCGGCTTACGACAGGCGGAGCCCCCGCCGCCTCCTTCGACGAGCCCCCAGACCGTCTCCCCCAAGTCGACTCACGACAGACGGAGCCCTTGGATGTCGATCTCCACCTGAGGCCCTAAGGTCATCGATCTCCACCGGACGTCGATCTTCCCGGGACGTCGATCTCCACCGAAGGCCCCAAGGCCTTCGATCTCCACCGGACGCCCTAATCCTCATTGTGGATCAGGTATAAAAACTTCTATTTGTTTAAATTTAATTGTTATGCTTTGATTTGCAATTTTATGACCAAAATATGGTAATCTTTTTTTGATTTCTAATTTTTTTTTGGATAAAAGTTGCTGAAAGATATTAGGTTTTATGTCTTTGAACCAAAAAGCAGAAATTTTGGTGTATTTGCTAGCATCTTAGAGGTCAATTAATGAAATTTAGGAATCATTCGGATGAGAAAATTCTTCCATCATAAACACATATTTGTCCAGATCATTATGGTAGCATCTTACAATACACCACATGATCTAGGGATAAAGAATATATTTTGTGTTAGATGTTACTGGAACTACGGTTCTAGTGTCACACTGTAAATATTAAGTCCAATACAAATTGTGATCTCTGACTAAGACTAAAAAGTATAATTAATGAAAAGAAAATACATAACAACTCAACATTTATACTTAAATATTGGAGTGAGATTTGGAATGTTACTATCAGATTATTATGATAGAAGGTTTTTGCTTGAGATCATTATCGACATAAGTTTTAGGTAAGTTTATATTAATGTAAAATATAAATCTAGGCTGCATATATATCATAGAGACACATACTGACTACAAATATGGCTTCTAGCTTTTTTTTTAATAAATTGTTTATTTGTTTGAAACTTTGAGGTTGTGGATGCTCTTGTTAGTTCAGAATTTGATATGGATGTTCTTATTATTTTTGAAATATTTTTCTTCGACCTCAAGCTCTTCGTCGGGAACCTCCCCTTCACCGTCGACAATTCCGAGGTCGCCGACCTCTTCCAGAGGGTCGGCAACGTCCAGATGGTCGAGGTATGTACCTATAGCTTTCTCTTGATTTTTATTGCTAGAACTGCTTGCTTGCAATTATACGGTTACACACATTCATTCACGGCATTTGTTATGTAATAAAGAAAAACTAATTCTTTTTGTCTTGTTCTTGCTTGTGGTGCACAAATAGTGGATTGGGTTTTTGTTAGAAATGGAAATGAAGGCCTTGTTCTAGTTCTAGTCATGTGGAAAAGAATTTATTGGTGAAAATGCAAATGGTGGATTAGGTTTCTGTTAGAAATGGTCCAAATGGACAAGGATAAGTTTTCAAATGAAGTCGTCGTTCTAGTTATAGTCATCTGGAGAAGATTTTGTTGGTGAAAGTGCTTGCAAGTGTATGATCATATATTATATTTGTGGAATAGGTACTATGCATAATTATAGTTGCCTGGACATAAAGATGACAAGACACTGATACGACAACAGGTACATGGCATTAATTTTGGCATACTCTAGCTTATTTTTACAGGGTATATATCGGGTCCATTATTAGTCTGCCATGATATGACATGGACCACACTAATTTTTGACATATTAGCGCTTGCTGGCTGAGCAAAAGTCTTATTGCATTTCTGTTAGAACTTAGAAATAAATGAGAATTAGTTTTTGACAAATAAATAAATAAAACCCTAGCTTTTGATAAATGAGATATAACTAATTATTCTTTTGTTCCTGGAGTAAATGGGAATTGCGTATTTCTTAGAAATGCTAAAAAAATTATTTTTGTGAAGATTTGTGTTGTAACTGTAATGCCTGTGGTTCGTATTACGTATTTTTGGAATACGTGTACGTATTTATTCTTGTATTGCATGATTTCTTATTTCCTTCATGGCTTAGTTATTCTTGGTTCGGGTTGGCTTGGTTCGGTTGGGATTGTTTTTGGTGCATCATGAACCATGGATGAACCCCTACCTACCACCACCTTTGGTATTTATTACCATTCTTCTTTCTCTCTCTTCATCACTCTTCTTCTTCTTCCATTTACTTCTTCACCTACCAGAGAGAGGAGAGGGAGAGGTCTAGGCAAGTGCAACTTGTTTCATGGAGGAACTCCAATTTTATTGCTTCATTCTCTTCCTTACAGCATTCTAACTTACTTTAGAACTTGGCATTTTTACTTTCTATGGCTAGATTCTTGTAGATCTATATTTATATTATTTTTGGATTTTTTGGGTTTTGATCTACTTAATCTTGTTATTTTCTAGTTTTGATGGTTCCATGTTGTAGAGAATTTCGTTCTACCCCATTTTGACCTATGGAAGTTCGAATTTGGGCTCCGGATGATAGAGTTATGCAGCTTGGAAGCCATGGCTTATGGTGTACTTCTTCTCAGAAATTTGGAGAAGAAGCACAGTCCCGAGCCGCATGGTAGCACTTGACCGCATGAATATTCATGCGGCAAGTCAGTTCCAACCGCATGCACTATTGCCTTGACTTGACCGCATGACAAGTTCATACGGCAAGTATTTCTTCTCAGCCGCATGACTGAGGCCCAGTCCTTCCTGGTCACATGGATTTCCAGCAACCCTGAGCTGCATGAACTCAACGCTCGCGAGCCGCATAGACCACAGTCTCCCAGCCGTATGGGTTTGTTTCCCTTGACCGCATAGTCATTGCTTTCCCGCAGCTGTATGGGTTGCTCCTCCCCGGCCGCATGTACTTGATTGGTCAGCCGGCCGCATAGACCCATCCCCCGCCAGCCGCATGAGTTCCCTATCATTCCTGACAGCATATGTCTTGCCTTTCTCATCCGCATGACTGACTAATCTCTGAGCCGCATATGACTGATACCCCTTTGACCGCATAAGCCTCTCCTTTTTAGCCGCATGCGCCTGACTCTATTCAGCCGCATGGGCTGTTCTCTTCCAGCCGCATGAGATTATTCCTGGCCGCATATGCCTTAGCGGCATGGCTCTCCTATTGTCCTGTGTATTGATATTTTATTAGATATTTTATGTCCATTTTATATCCTTACACCTTTTGTCCTGAACTTGATAATCACGAATTTACTTGATATATTTGGGCATGATAATTAAGCCTGACACGATAGTGACCCGTAGTGGTGCACCCTTGACAAGTAACATGGCATGACCTGATAGTGGCCCGTCGTGGCGCACTCTAGACTAGAACTCTTGACATGATAAACCTGACATGATTATCTTGAACAGCTGTTACGTCGGCTACCTGACATGACATGACCTGTATAATTAACCTGGACATCGTGGGCGATTGTGCTTGTACAAATAATCCAGTCCTATCTTGCATCATGTCTAGGAGGGGACTCCTGAGTACCACGGTCAGGAGTACCTACTGAAATGGACTAAGGCTAATAACTAGATTAATACATTAGTCATGAAGAGATCTCCCAGCTACAGGCAATCCCGTTACCTGGATACGCCTTGGGATTTGTAGCCTGCCGTCGAGTAGGGCACATTTCCAGCACACTGTCATGTGTTGCACCCTTCAAACTACCTAAGGATACATTCGTTACCTGGACGGTGTACCTACCTGAATTCAACTCTAATTCTTTTAACCCGGGTAACCTGGATGGACTGTAGGGCTTGTGGCTGTGGATGATTCTCACTGCATCTTGCTAGTAACTAGGCCTGTGATAGCCCTAGTTAGTTAAAGTATCAAGCCGTAATTCTTGCTTGGCCGTGAAATGAGTGGATGGAGTCTAACCTGTCTAGTCTTGCCCTGATCCTGATTACTGCGTGACCAGAATGATTGTATTTATTTTACTGATAAAGGTGAGAATTCCAAGTTCTGTTCAGACGAAGGGTTACAACCCCGGACTTTGTTTGGTTTACGGGTTGTAACCTGGTTCTCTGAATAGTTCCATGGTTATCTCGTCGTATATCATCCTGATGTATTTTCTTATTTCCAGTTCTTACCTTTATTTACATTTTGTGCTGATTGCTGGTTTTAGTTCCTAAGTGAAGCCTCCTTTGTGGCACTTGCTCTTTCTGGGGTCTGACCCAGCTGGTTTTGTATGGCCAGATTTCGGAGCAGCTCCAGAGGATCTACCGACCTTCCAGCCAGATGGTGGCTACTAGACGGAACCCTGGCAACGAGTGGGTTATTTTTGGCTCTCCCACTCTATTGTAAAAATATTGTTTTGAGGCGTTTAGCCGACGAGCACCTGTTTAGCTCGATTGCACTTACTTACTGTCTGCCTACGGGCTGTAACATGATTAACAAATCCTAGGGTTGATTATGTATGACTAAACTCTTGCTAGTCCTAACATTTTGTAACGACTAGCTTTATGATCAGCTGAATATGTAATATTTGGGACGCCTTATTATTGTATATTTAATGATCATACATCTTGTAACATTTACTTATTTGCTTGTGATTGAGACACTAGGCTTGTTCATGACCTTAGGAGACTGTTGGCTTGTAGTAAACCCTCATGTATCTAGACAGCCGTGACCGTATAGCGAGATGGATCCCATTTCATATACGTAGCTGGCTATGTCTGCCCCCGCTCTCCAGTATTCTGGTTCTGGAGCGTGACAGTAACTCTCAAATGGAGAGGGAGAGATTATATCTTGTCTTGATTTTGTTTGTGAAATAATTACATTTAGATGCTTGCATGTCATATATGTGGAATGGGCAGTATTTCTCATACATGTGTTTGAGCAAAAGGTGAAATGAGTCTTGTTAGAAATTGGTTAAGATTAGTTTTTGTAAAGATTGCTATTCAGCTCTTATCAGTTGTAAGAAAAGATTTTAATCGTTTGTTGTTTGTTGGGGAACACAGATAGCATATATTTGGAATTGGAGCAAAAGATAATTGGATTTCTGTTTTAGTCAAGATTGTTTTATGACTTGATTTGGAAAGAAAATCTACATTGTGCTGAATTACGTAGAATGGCTTGCAACTAGATAGTTATATGTCGTATTTACTGAACATGGATTATTACATATACATATTTCGGAGCAAAAGGGGAATAAGGTTTTTTGTTGGATATCAACAAAAATCAGTTGTCACATGTCCATCATATCCGGTCATATTCCGCTACAGACAATCCTTATGGGCTATTATATATAGCAATGGAACTTGGTGGGATGGGTTCAACATCCATGTTCTTAAGCTAGGTCTTTAAGGGGAGGACAAGATAGAGAACTTGGACCTATTTGACACAGTAACACTGATGTAGGAAGGCTTTAGGATTACAATTGATATTACTTAAATTTATAGTTCAGACAAATTATTAATATAGTTTAGTCATAAGAGTAAGTTTTATGTTGCACTATGTTTTGCTGGTGTGTCGTGGCATCTCATGAACTTTGGCCATATGCCATGTCATCACATCATGTTCTTCCCAGGTTAACATTTCGTCGTTGGTGATGTATATTGTTCTATTCGTAATGGAAAATGTGTCAAAGGAAACTATGTTTTGATGGTGTGTTTCATATGTTTTAGGTATATGGCATGTATGCTTATATGAAACTTGAAGGAGTGGTTTTAGATAACACCAATTAGGTTCAAGTATATATATAACTGAGAAGTACAAATTGGGGAGGTCTGATTAAACATATATAAATTCCTCAAATTTTATAATTTATGTGGTAATCTTTAGAGTTATGTACTTAATTATGAAGGTCAAAAGACCCATCTGCAGGTAAGAATGTCATGTGGTCTTGATCCCTGCATGTGAGCTAGAGTTAAATTCAGACGACATCATTCAAAGGTACCTATAGTTTATATTGAATGAAGGTAAAGTCCAAATGTGGATGATAGGTAGTCGACATATAAATATTGATCTTTGATTTAAACAGGGTTGTAAAGCTAGCTAGCTACAAAGAATGAGGCAATGCCGCCATAGTTCTTTTTCTATATATCTGCCATCTTTTATGTGTCTTTTTGCTTCATTCTACATTCTCATAAAGCTCTTTCAGATATGTACAATGCTTATGTATTGCATGTGGTGCTCATCTTATTCTTACAGACATTTATACTTTTACCCTGTCTCGGTGTAATGCTTAGATGCAACTTGCCTCCATATTTACCTTTTCTAGACATTTTATGCTACATCTAAATCAAGTATAGCATTTTTTGTGGAGAAGGTTGAGATTGAACTCTTCTTCTCTTATTCACTTCCCAGGTTCCCATTGTTTTCAATGGAAGATCAAATATAATAAGGATATTTTCAGTAGTGCAGTATTTTGTAGTGTTTTTCATTATCATCTCAAATCTCTTACATGCAGTTTAGTATTATTTTGGCATCTTGACCTTTGCAAATATTAGTTCCTATTCTAATATTTTGGCATCTTGCTTATATTTACAAGAGAATAGTTTATATTATTTTTATTCTAAATTTTAATCTGTAATAATTTGTGATTTTCTATTTTAATTTGCAGAAGAGCTACTGGTGGCCGGACCACAGAGAGGTAGAGATAAAAAATGTTATAAGTCGGTTGCCAGAAAAAGGCTAGGGGATATGGTACGTGACCAGAAGGCTTTTGCGGCCCATGATGAAAACAAGCGCAAGGATTGGTGAAAGAGGAATATTGGAAGAAGATGAAAGAGGATATGGCCAAACCTGAGTACAAGATCAGGTCGGACAGGACAAAGGCAACTCGTGCTAAGGCTGGTCTCCACACTGTTGGATCGATTCCGACCTCCGAACATTTTCGACGGATGGTATGTAAAATCATTAATAAGATTATAATTTTTTATTATTTATGTATATCTCATAGAATTAATTTTTACAGTGCGAGGAGGCTGCTAAGGCAGGCTTAGATACGAGTACAGTCGACTTTCCCAAGATATTCGAACGTACCCATAAGAGAAGGAAGGATGGGAAGTTAGTAGACGAACGGACTTCCAAAGCATTTGTAAGTATTTACTTGTCTTTGAACATTTTATCAAAAGTTTAGTCTAACTGGAAGAGTAAATTGCATTCGATGGCATATTAAGTTAGCTGAACAAATTGTATTCGATGGCACATTTTATCAAAAGTTTAGTCTAACTGGAAGAGTAAATTGCATTCGATGGCACATTTTATCAAAAGTTTAGTCTTTGAACATTTCCTATCATTTGTAACCTTGGGGCTGAGCAAATTGCATTCGATGTAAAAACTGGAAGAGTATTAGAAAAAGGGGTAGATGGCATATTAAGTTAGCTGATAGCATGACCTTTCTCCCATACTTCTTGGTCCATGTTTCCATGATTGGCCTGATACAAGAAAAACTGGAAAAACTGGAAGCTAGGACCATATCATGTTATAAGAAAAAACTGGAAGCTAGGACCTTCAATATTTTAATTGAAGGAATGTTTCAAGTTGGTAAGGTTAATGCAGCAAAGGATCTATTTAACTCTATTCTTGGAAATGACTGTGATCTCTTTAACTCTATTCTTGCAAATGACAGATGTTGTAACATACACTATATAATGATATAACTTGGTGTAAAGAAGGAATGGTCAGAAAAGTTTATAAATTATTAGATGTGATGATTCAAAGAGGTTTGGAGCCCAATGTAGTAACATGCATACAATACATTAATGGATGGATATTGCCTGATACAAGAAACAAGTAAAGTATTTAAAGTTTTTGAGCCGATGCTCTCACGAGGACATAAACCAAATACAATAACCTACGACACGACACCTTTTTGATGAGATGCCTTGTAAGGGATTGCAACAAACACTTACTATACACAATATTATGTTAGATGGATCATACCAAGCTGGAAGAGTTGCTAATGCAAAAGAAATACAGAGATAAAATGATTGCTTCTGGAACTTCCTTATAACTCCATACCTATCATATAATATTATGTTATAAGGAAAAACTGGAAGCTAGGACCTTCAATATTTTAATTGAAGGAATGTTTCAAGTTGGTAAGGTTAATGCAGCAAAGGATCTCTTTAACTCTATTCTTGCAAATGACTGTGATCTCTTTAACTCTATTCTTGCAAATGACAGTTGTCGTAACATACACTATATAATGATATAATGCCTTATTAAAGAAGGGTTGTTGGATGAATTTGGTGAGTTGTTTTTGTCAATAACATAATCTTATTACTCTTCAGATTCTGGTATGCGTAATGCTATTGTTAAGGGCTTATTGGATACTGGAGGCATCTACTGACTACTGCGGCATCCATAATGGATCTTCTCTCAAGAGTAATAAGATTAACATTGTCATCATTATATGAAATTGCATCCTATTTTTTCTCAACATTGTGCAAAGAGTAATGAGATTAACATTGACTTGTCTATATCATCATTGATAAATCAAAATTTCTGGGTAAACACCAAACTAGAGTTCATATAAAGTTTTTCACTAGAAAGGGATTGCATACCATCTGATCTCAACATGTCATCTATAATGGGACTATTCAATATTCACCACAATTGCTTTTTACGGTTTCTTGGTTATATTTATTGTTTTATTATTCAACAATGCACTTATTCAATTGATTTAAATTGACGTTTTCATTTAATTTATGTTATTAATGGGCTATATATAGTTGCATACATTGATTGGCAAATAAGTGCCATACCCTTTTAGAGCTTCTTTACTTATCAATTAAGTATATGGATTATAATTGCTCATGTGTAGTTCAGTTGTAATATATTCATGATACCTTTATATGTACATGAGGCCTACGAGAAATTGGAGTCTCATGAGGCTGCTGATCAGGAAGGGGGGCGGCTGGTACTAGTAGGCCACATATGCCCTCCAAGATGAATGACTTGTGGATACAGGCTGTTGGGAGAGGAAAGGGCGATAACGTGTACGGTACCGGGTCGTTAGCATTGCAACCATCGTTATACTCAAGAGCTCTTCCACCTGCACAATCTACTGCCGATCCTGCTGCTCCTTCTACAAGCTTTCTTACTATGGAGCAGATGACTACTATGTTGTTCGATTTTCAGAGACCACTGAAGCATGTTATGGAGATGGTGTCTTCTACTAGTTCTCGTGATGGTAGCACTGCTCCTTCCGGTACTCCGACTGTTCCTCTTCCTTCTGCTCCTCCTTCCTTTACTCCGGCTATGGTACCATCTGTTGTTACTCTGGCTATATCTCTATCTATTGCTCCTCCAGCTGCATCTCCATCGGTTGCTTCTACTACTTCTGTTCTAGCTCCTGTTTTTACGATGAGCCAGCAACAAGCATTAGTTACGTTCATGACACAATTTATGGGAAGCATGCAACCACCGTCAACTTGACTTTTGTGCTTTTGTATCACTGCCGTGTCATACTCTTTTGTGCTTGTATTAGTTTATCATTTTTTGTATGGATGATGTATGGTCGAATGTTGGATATGAATGGACATGACTATACATGATATCTAAGCTTTTTGTTTGTGTACTTTGTGTATGCTATTAATTTTGTCTACATCATTGGTAATGATTGTGGTGTGAAAAGTTGATTTTACTGTATTTGTGTGCTGTTGACTTGTTTATATTACTCTTAAAGGATGTGCATAGCATTATTCTTACAAAACAGGGGGAAAAAAAGCAATTCATCACTCCATAGCGACTAACTGGCGATAAAACAACGACTATAAACTGGAGGAAAAAGAAAAGACGACTAACTGGCGACCCACCAGCGACAAACCAGCGACTGTCTGGCGACTAACCAGAGACTAAGCTATCTGCTGCTAAGGGTCCATAATTCACAGGGTTACTCACTAAGGAGTCGCCAGTTAGTCTCCGAATTAGCGACCAACCATTTGGTCGTACGTTAGTCGCTAAAAGCAGTCGCTGGGTTACTCGCTAGTTAGTCGCTACAGCGACTAACCAGCGACTGAAATTTGGCAGCGACGATGCGTTCACCGAAGAAAGTTTTTAGTCGCTGGTTAGTCGCTATTTGACTTTACCGACTGAAAGTTCTATTTTAGCGACTAAAAAAGCAGTCGCTATTTCATAATTTTTTTGTAGTGCAAAGAAAGTATAAGCACGACATGATTTGAGTTAAGAAGGCATGTACAGTTGCAAGACCAATATGGAGTGTCACGACCCGCATCCTCTTTCTGGGATACAAGTGCGTGCGTAAGCCAGCTATGTATTAAGCGGACTCCAGCCCGACTCGAATACGTATAAGCTGTCTAGACTATGGTAATATTTCTCTCATGGCAAAAGAATCTATATCTCAATCCACATAAATATTGAACATCAAGAAGGAACAATATGGTTCATGGTCTACAGCCCACTAGCATATATATCCAATTAGACTATAAAGAAATAACACGAGTCTATAAAAGTAGGCTGACAAGTAGAATATATCATGATAAGGAATATAAAGCATTAGAGGATAATAAAGTAATGTCACAATCAAATACCTGAATCATGCAGCTGTGATCAACTACCATCATAATCGGCTAACTAACTCCGTGTAATCAACTACCTGAAGTGATCATCAGGTCCTCAGGGGACTAGCAAGATACATAAAACATGCCTATCTAACAGTTTATTATGCACAAGAAATAAACAAGAAAGAGACAAAAACTGACAAGTGACTATGAACATGGATACGAGAACAACTACGCATAAATGAACTGCTGGAAGAAAATAAGTGAATAAGAGAGAAACTGATACAAACCCTCGCCCCGAGTGTGAACTCGCAGGTTTGAACAAATCACTAATCCTCGCCTTGAATGTGGACTCGCAGGTTAGAACAAATCACTAACCCTTGCCCCAAGTGTGGACTCATATGTTAGATCAAGACAATCACCCTCGCCCCGAGTGTGGACTCGCAGGTACAAAACAGTCAACCCTCGCCCCGAATGTGGACTCGCAGGTTAAGAAAATCGAAATAAGGAAGTAGCAGTTCAGTTATGATGCACTCATCCTATGACACGATACGACTCAGTCAAGGTACATGTGACGACATGATACGACTCAATTAAGGTACATTGGAGAACATGTCCAATATGAACTACAAGGCAAACTATGAGCAAGGACTATATATATCAACTAGTATGCATGATGTGATCAAAACACATGTCAATAATAAACTAGTAAAACTAGATAATGAGAGGAATACGCATGTAAATAAAGCTGTAGAGGAAAACAAGGTATACTTTTCTGGTGATAGCGACATGTCCCGCAAACAACTTGTCAAATCAAATAGTCACAAAATCTAAACTCCCGCAAATGCCTCCAGATGATGAAATAGACATTACCAATATTTTTAGAATAGTCAAATTTGCTAGGATAGCCTACCCATAAGTCAAATTCTAGACACAAGGGAAAACAATTATTTCCGGTCAAAACAATGTTCGCCGTTGGACCCGTCTTGCACCGAAAAGCGTGCCAGCATCTATGGTCTCAAAAGTTGTCAAACTATATGTTTATAGATCCAATTTTTTGATATGAACCCAATCATATGTCCAAAGTTGGATTCCGGCGGGCCATGCACAAATTCGTCCGTTGGATCGGGTCGCGGGCCCGCCAAAATAGCGTTCCGGTCGACCTTCTCAGAATCGGACCAAAATTGGCATACAAGACCAAAAAAATAATGTGGTCCTATTAGCGTAAGTTTCATCTCGAGATGACGAATGTGCACAAAGTAATTGACTAATTTGCAAAGTGACCGATACGGTATATTTTGACGGATACACATCAAATTCGTCGCGCACACGTAACCAATTCAAAGTCCGTCAAATCCCACACGTCTGCAAAGTCGATATGCACCTTTCAATGCTTTGGTTCACGACCATGTCACCTGGTTTGTCGGGGCGCACGGCGTATCCGGATGATTTCTATGTTTTTCAAAACAGATTTTTATGTTTTCCCTCAATTTTCCTAATGATTTATTTTACTAGATAATCAATTAGAATTAAAAGTAATAACAAGGTTTTAATCCTAATTATATCATGTATAAATCTATTTAATTGGGTTTTCAAAATTTCTAATAACTTGTCTGATATTTGCCTTCCAACAAAGGCATTGGTACTCGGTTATTCTTCAAATTTTTGACAGGTTTTTTGTTGATTTCAATTTAATATAACTCGAAATTCTATTTGGTTCAAATCGAACTAATTAATGGGGTCTAAAGATGGTTAGGTTCTCTATGCATAGGATTTTACAGCTCGAAATTTCGTTAAGCAAGATGGAAGAAAAAGAGATGGAAAGATGGGTACCTAATACTGTGAACTGCTGCTATTGCTGCTGCTGTCCGTGTGCGCGGTCGGCCCTGGGCGGCGCTCCAGTGGCCGTACGACGGTGCACCGGTATACGGAAAGGGGCGCGGTGGTGACCTCTATGGTGGCGGAGATTTTCAGAGAGAATCGCTAGGGTTTTCCATTCCCCTATATATATATATATATTTTTTTTCCCCTATATATATATGTATATATATATATATATATATATATATATATATATATTTATATATATATATATATACTGGGTGAAAAAAAATGTATACTGGGTGTTCTGTTTGCTATTTCGTGTGTGGGTCTGTTTCTTCTTGGGGTTGGCTGTGGGAACCAAAAGGCTCGGTTTGGGGTGGGGGGTGGGGTTTAAGTAAAAGTTTTGTTTTGTTAAAATATATATATATATATATATATATATATATATATATATATATATATATATATATATATATATATATATATATATATATTATTGCTAATTATCCTAATACTTATTTTTGAGGCACGAAAACAAATTGCTAAAAATATTGTTTGAACTTTTGGTGTAATTATATATATGTGTGCAATTATGTATACATAGAAGATATACGTACATATATATATATATATATATATATATATATATATATATATATATATATATACATGTAAAAAAAAATATATATATATATATATATATATATATATATATATATATATATATATATATATTATATATATATATATATATATATATATATATATATATATATATATATATATATATATATATATATATATAAGAATTAGATAAAGATGGGAAAGGGGATGGGGAAGGGGCTCCGCCCGTCGGTTCTTCCTCCACTGCTGGCCGCCCCCGCCAGCCCCCTAGTGGCCGGGTGGCTCTGCTGGCCTTGCAGCCCCCCTCGGCCTGGCAGCGACGCCGGGGCTCTTCTTCCCCATCGGAGATCTCCCTCTCTTCTTTTTTCCTTACTCCCGCCACCCCGGCTGGCCGTGGCTCCCATAGCCGGGCGGATCCCCGCCGCGTGGCCTTTCCCCCACCTTCCTCCTACCCCACCATCCTCCTCGTCACCGTCGTACCCGACGGCACCACCGGGAGCGATGCCGTGCGTCTGGACCTCCTCCGCCGCCGGTGGTCCCCCAAGTCACTCCTCCTCCTTCCCTTGGACCACCGCCAGGTCGGAGCCGCGCCTCCCCAGACCCCCTCCGCCCGGCGTCACCTCCTATTGCGGCTCCGCTTTCGTGGCCGTCGTCGCCTGCCCTCGCAGCTCCCCTAGCTGCGCCTCCTCCCGCGGTGGCGATCCCCCTCCCCCCCCCCGCGTTTCCCTCTCTCCCGTAGTCGAAGCCCCCTCTTCCGGCGGCTCCAGATGGCTCTGAGGCGTCTTCCGCCTCCGCCCTCCCTGCCCCGCCGGCTACTCAAGAATTCGAGGCCCCTTCATGGACGGCGGTGGCCGCGTCTCAGTCATCCGCTCAGTGGCCATCGGCCAGTCTCTCCTCCTTCCAGACGTCCTCTGCGTCGATCGACGGACCCGCGACGCTCTTCTCCCGCCGCCCTCGCGCGGTGGCCTTCGGCGCCCTCCTCCCCTGCCCCCCTCGGAGCTCCCCCAGCCTCCGCTTCCTTGAGGGCCCCGGTGGTTCCGCGTCAACCCCCGTGCTCGGCCCCAGCGCCCGCTGCGGCGCCGTCCCCGGTCCTCGCCACTCCCCCGTCGGCCTCCAGCCTTTGGTGCTCCCTCCGGAACATGGCGGAGGCCCCCCCTCGCCGTTGAACCATTCCGTAGCAGCCGGCCTCTTCTCGCCGGCAGCTCCCATCTCCTCCTCCTCCCCCGTTCCCCCCGACCTCCCCCACCCCCTCTCGGCGGCGGCTCTCCCCTCCCGCTTCGGGTCGCCCCGCCGGCTTGGTGGCTGAACCGGTGTCCTTCCCCTTCCCCTTCCCCTTTCCCTTCCTCCGACCTCTTCCACCCCAAGCTCAGCTCCGGCCTCGCGCTCGGCCGCGCTCGCCATCTCCGCCGCGCTGGCGGCTCTCCGGTGGAGCCCTCGTACGGTGCGCCCTCGAGCAGACCGCTGGACTCGTCCCTCCGGGTTGTGGGCCGGCCCCCACGTGGGGTTGTCCCCTCGGGTCAAGCGCGCTGAGTTAGCTCCCGCCCTCGGGTCGCGCGCGGTTGGGACCAGCCACATTTGAATTTTGAAATTGTTTTCAAAATTCATTCCCCTTTTCTTTCCCAAAAAAAAAAAAAAGGCCGACTGCTCTCACCCCCTACACTTTTTCATATTTTGCTGTTAGGTTTACAAATTTTGAATTCAGTATTTGAAATTTCAAAACCAATATTTCTGTTATTTAGAAATTTTCCGTTTCGAAATATCAGTTTTGTCCACACGAGTTTTCGGAATTTCGGTTTTGAAATTTCGGAATCTCGTTGCTGATCCTTTTTAGATTTCCTACCTTGTATCTCAGGGTCCATTTTGTGTGTTTCGGCCCTGCACCCGCTTGTAATGCTCGTTCTGAGCCACCCTTTATTTCAATAAAATCCTTTTCAGAAAAAAAAAAAAAATATATATATATATATATATATATATATATATATATGTAAGAATTAAACTTATCATTCAGCTTCTGAATATTTTCCTCTATTCGGGTCAATTGCTTACCCATGACTTGAATAAAGGTATTAGTGTAATTATTTTGCAGTATTATTTTCTGTATCTCCTTTATTGTGGCTTTCTCATGTTCTATAGCCTTATAGAACGAATTAGTCTCAATATTAGTATTAAATGGAGGAGATATTTTAAGAGATTCATTAGGAGGATATAACGACTTTATTTTCTGTCCTCCCTTAGTGGTCCAAATCTTAAATTGCTCCTCTATGACATTTATAAGTCTTATTCTACCACTAAGATATTCTTCAAGGAACCAATCTCGGAACCATCGTACCTTCTGCATATTTAGAAGGTCTTCTTCATACATTTTTCTATATTCTCTACGCTGATGAACTTTGAATTGGTGTTGAAACCATTCTCTAAATTCTCTATTTTCTTCGCTGTAATATTCTTTCTTACAGCACTCAATCATTGCTGGTGAGAGTTTATAATCCATTAAAAATTAAATGCCATTTCCGACATTGTCGGTTCCTCATCTAATTTAGATGACTGGGAATCTGATTTGGAAGCATATATTGGGTGAACAACATTAGATTCATTTATTTGAATCTTTTTTATTTTGGTTTCTTCTATATTAGAAGATTCACCTTCTGATTGCTTATCTGAGATAGATTTCTCAGTTATGAATCTCCTGGAACTTGATGTGGAGATTCTGGCTTTTATTTGTAGAGTAAATCTAACTTCCACATCGCCATCTGGAGTCTGAATTATTTGGTCTATTTTCGAATCCATTATGGGTTTCGGAGGTACAGCCATATTCAGAGTCCATTCATTAGTAAAGTTTATTTCTTTCCATTTAATTATTCTATTAGTAGCTACTTTAGTAGTCAAAAGATTAGTCTCTACTAAAGTAGTCTGTCCTGGCTTGGTAAGGTGTTTAGCTTTGGGGGCTAAAGTATTTGACACCTTAAATGAACTCTATAGATTATTGCTACAGTTTCAGATCCAGAAAGAAAATTATAACCAAATGTCTTTAGATTCAAAGACACAGCTTCTAACAGGTTTGCGTCTGTTAGAGATAAGCTTAAATTGGGATAAACATTAAAATATACTGGACCATGACAGAGACTTGTCTGCATGACTCCCATTAGGGATTGTGCCCAGTCCAAACACCTACCATCTCTTAGAGATGTCAGTAGGGATGCATTTAAACCTTGAAGTGTTAAAGGTTTTAATGCTACTTGTATTAGTCCAATATGAATGAAATTATATTTATCTCTGTAATTAGAGATATCATCTTCAGATAATAACTTAATTATTTGTTCATTATCTGAGACTTGCACTGTTCTTTCCATTGTTTTAATTGTAATGGAAGACTTAAAATCAAACGTACCTATTTGATATATTTCTTTAGGTTGAACTTTTAGAATTGTCCATTTGTTCAACTTCTCTAATTCCGTAGGAAATTCATACAGATTGGTATTCTTAACAGACTTACCCTTATTAAGGGTTTTCTTATTCGAACCTATTAGGTTTGCCAGTTGGTCACTCATCTGAGGAGGATCTATCTTGCTACCTTCTTCATGTAATCTATTAAACTGCATTCTGTTGTTAATATCAATACTACTATCGCTAATATCTGAAAGGCTTAGGTCTAATTCTTCTGGTAGTAAAAAGGTTGCACGGCTGTCAACGATTTACGGCTAAATACGGCACTCTCTGCCATCAAACGCCTACGCGACTTTGGTGCCGTCCCACAACACATAGACACACCATACAAACTATCCCTAAGCATTCAGATATAGCAACTAGCAGTAATGAAACAACAGCATATTACATTTTAATAGCTACATAAAGAAATTAGCAAGATAGAGCGCACCTACTCACGAGCCATCATGGCTCTGATACCAAATGATAGCAGGATCTTCAAAGAGGCCAGAAGAAGTAGAAGAGTAAAATTGGAAATAGCAAACTTGAACTTTTATTGATAATAGTAGTAGTACAAGCACTCACAAGCACACACTCTTACAGAAGAAAATAGAAAAACTTAGCACACACACAAATGAAGCAAGAGGCCTCAATTTATTGTACAGAAAGACTCAAGGCAAACCGACAGCATCCGATTATTACACGCCATCTGTCCAGCAGCACCGTCTCGAGCTAATTATTAAAGTTACACGTAGTGGATTAGGCACCTACGTGTCTTTTCAACTTTATGTCACATCTCCTTTTGCTTTATTAAAGGAGATTACTTCTTATCTTGAATTTGGCTTGATTTTGGATTGTAGGCCCCACCTCCACTATTATTGTTATTGGTGGCTGTCTCTGTCAATTCTGTCTTTATTCCGCTACCGCACAGCTGTCCTCTATTTTCTATCATCTTCACTATTCCTGGGTCGCCTTCGTGGCGCATGACTGGCGGATGATTCAACCCCCACCTCTTTATTGCTTTCCGAGGAAGATTCATCCTCAATGCCATGAGCAGCAACTGACGCCTCTGATGACTTCATTGAATCATCATCATCTAGATTAAAGAAAATAGTATCCCCAAATATTTCCTTCATTTGGGAATGAATATATTTACGACAGCGATTTTTCAATTCTTCTTTGGATATTTTAGGATTTTTTCTGAGTATATAATCTTTATATTTTCTCAGGTAATTATCCTCATAATCTATTATTTTTTCTTCTTGCAGCTTCTCTGATTCTTTGGCTTCTGCTGCAAGAGATGCCTTGATTTCTGCTATTTTTTCTTTCTCATCAATTCTGTTCCACCATTTGATGAGAAAAATTCTTTTTAATTTGTAAATTCCAAACTCTCCATCTGCACATTTGAGAGACCACTTCATTATGTGGGGAATATTATTAGAGATGAAAAATAACATGGTTGTCTCTTCATCATAGAAATTTTGTTTTTTCTGGCAAATTTTTGCCTTCTCGACCCATTCGTCGAACAAGTTGAGAAATGGTCCTGACAATATTTCCAGGTTTGCTCCAAAGTAGTTCCACCACTTATTAAACCAGGTGGGAATGTCCTGTTCTAATATTTTAGGATATATTTTAATAAACCAGGAATGCCTCCTTTTGTCATTCTCATAGTAAAACACATAAAAGAAAGCATCAATATAATCCCAGTAAGTAAACTTCATTGAAGTTGTGTTATTCCTGAAGAGCATTGCCCTCTCGAAATTCGGATGCAGACCCCATGATTGAGGGGTAAGGATTTTATATATAGTAATTTTGCTATATACTATCTCCGAATGCGGATCTTTAGGATTTTGCCTAAAGTGCTCAATTTCTGCTGAATTGGTGGAGCAAAGCATTCCTTCATAATGGATCCTCGCCCTCATTTTTATGGGATAAAAATTCCTCTCAAAGTATTTTTCTTTGAGCTGCCAGGGATCCCAAGTGTCTTGAGACATAGGAATATCATTCCGATCCAGACATATTATGTCTTTCTCAGCTGATTTCTGAGTGTAGATTGTCTCCATTTCTGCAAGAGTAGCCGCCTCTTGGTAGGAAATTTTTTCCCTCTGTTGCTCATTGGATACATTATCAGCTGAAACAATAATATTTTTTCGAACAGGAATTTGGTCCTGTCTCCGGTGAGTCTTTCGACTTTTGGGCTGCTCTCATTTGGGAGGCTCCCAGGGCTGCTTGTCCTTCTCTCGCCTGCTCATTCTGCAAAAATTCACGAGTTAGAAAATCAGGAAGACTATTTTCTTCACCTTTAATATATTCAATATCAAAATCAAAAATAGCTAATTCAGCCTACCATCTAGCGAATATTTGTTTTGACGCTAGATTTTTAACATCTTTCTCTAAGACTGTTTTTGCAGAGCTACAATCTATTCTAAGCAAAAACTTCTGATTAAGCAGATCATCTTGGAACTTATGAATGCATTTTATTATAGAAAGAATTTCTTTCTTGATTGTGGAATAATTAAGTTGAGTATCATTCCATTTACCCGAGCAAAACCTAACTAAGACTTCCTTATTAGTCTCAGGGTTTCTTTGCTTCAGGATGCCACCATAGCCAATATCACTGGCATCTGTTTCCACAATTTTAAACCATTCAGCATTTGCTAAATGTAAGCAAGGTAAATTCTTAACCTTCTGCTTTATTATCTTAACTGCCTTAGTATGTTCTTCTGACCAGGCAGGTGGATTCTTCTTCAATCTTTGATACAAAATTTTTGTATCCTGAGCTATGTTCTTGTAAAAGTCAGAAATATAGTTCAATGCCCCAAGAAACCTTTGCAATTGCTTATTATCAGTTTTTCATCATGGAACTTAGAAGCAAATTCAATACTTCTATCAATAGGAAATATTGTCCTATTTGCTATATTATGTCCCAAAAATCTTATTTCTGTTTGAAACAACTTCATTTTTGGTGCTGATATCACCAACCCATTCTTGATGACTAAATGCTTGAAAATCTTCAAGTGTTTAAAATGTTCATCAAGAGAATTAGAAAATATTAATATATCATCAATATAGGATAAAATAAATTCAGAATAGTTATTAAATATTTCATTTATTATATTCTAAAATTCGGACGGAGCATTCTTTAGTCCGAAAGGCATAACATTCCATTCATAGTGCCCAAATAGAACTGTAAAAGCAGTCTTGTACCTATCCTGCTCAGCTATATGGATTTGCCAGTAGCCTAATTTTAAATCAAATTTAGAAAAAATCCTTGCTCTAACTATTCTATTGAGCAGATCCCTCTTATTAGGGATTGGATATCTGATCCACTTTAAAACCTTATTGAGAGGTTTATAATTAATTACCAATCTTGGTACACCTCTCTCCCTCTCAGCATTATTCATTACATAGAATGCTGTACAACTCCATAGAGAGTAGGATTTTCTTATTAACTTCTTGTCTATTAAGTCCTGTATTTCCTTTTACATATTTCCAGATATTATTGATTCATCTGGCACGACCTTGCTTTGGTTGGTATATCTTTCTCATTAAAGCTATCCTCATAGGGGAGTGAAACAATATGCTGTTTTCGATCCCAAAAAGCATTTGGAAGATTGCTACAAGTCTGAAGCTTAAACTCTTCTTCGACCTGTTTTATTTTTTCCTTAATCTCTGGCTTATTTAATTGATCAGAGATTTGTATTTGTCTTATTTCCTCCCGGAGAAAATTGATTTGATTTTCTTTGAAATCAATTTCTCTAATTTCATTTAGAATCTTGATCATTGGATCACGAATAAATTCAAAGGTTACTTCTCTACCCTTATAAACAGTAGAAATTCCCTTTAAATTAATATTCCTTATTGGCATAAGTTTTTCTAGGAAAGGAGTCCCTAGGATAACATGCTGAGTTATTTCCTTAACTACCACAAATTGCAATGGTATGGTAGCAGAGTTTTTACAGACATTAATATCTGTAACCTTATATGGTGATGTTAAGGCTTTATTATTTGCAGCACTAAGTGTTTGAGTTGTGCGTTCACAATAATTTATTGGAATCACACCCTCTTTAACACAATTAAGGTCTACACCACTATCTACTAGTATAATTAAATTTTTAATATAATACTCATTATTAATGAGTAAATCTATTTGAATGTACCATTTTTGGGTAACATAGAGATCTATTTTCTCTAATTTCTGTTGAGGCTCAGTTTCCTCATCAGAAACTCCAGGGGTAGAAGTATTACTTCTTTTGGAGCTTTCTTCCTGCTCGGTAGTATGGATTATCATATTCTTTGCTACTGTCTCCAAATTAGACAATCTTATTTGAGTCATCTCATCTTGAGATTTTAACTCTTTTATTTCTTTTTTCAATACCTTAATCTCATTCTGGAGATCGTGTATTGTTACAGCTTTTACCTCCTTATTTCTATATCTTCGGAGGACTTCATCCATGCTGTAAAATTCCTCTTTCTTATTAGTTCCTTCCTCATTCAAAGAACTATTAGTTACTTTTTCTTCAATGCTAAGAAAATCTATTAACTTTTCTCTTGCATTCCTACTGGTTTCAGTAGATAATAGAGATTTTATTATCTCTCTCTTATCTTGAGCAGTCAATACATTAATTGACAATCCATTCATTTCGACTATGGACTTATAATACTCAAGATCATGTTTATTGGAACATTTCTCACAGCTACATTCACTATCACATTCGCACATATTAATTGACTCGTCATCACTAGACTCCTCTGATGAACCTAATTCTTCATCAAAATTTGTCAATATTTTATATAGGGTTTTCTTTAACCCTTCATCCTCTATTCCTTGGATCTTCTTCTTAGTGTAACACCTATTAGCATAATGACCTATTTTTCCACATTTGTAGCATTTTATTTCCTTAGAGGATTTCCTCTTATGAGAAGATTTCTTCTCTTTCCCCTTTTCTTTCTCCTTATATTGCTGGGGATACTTCTTCTTCCTTTTTCTCCTATAATAGGGTTTATTCCCTTTCTCTCTATTATAATCCTTCTTAGCCTTTCCCTTCTTATCATAAGGCTTGTAATCATCTACAGCAAATTGGCTACAAAATTCACCTAATTGCTTTCTTTCCGAAAGCCTTTGCGATTTCAATTGATTCCTTAGCTTTAAATCATTACATAAGGCTAAGCCTTCTTGGACACAAGCATTGATTAATGCTCCATAGGTGTAATTCTCATATGGTATTTCTCCATTATTCTTTTCCTTCAACTTTTGCCGTATTTTTTCAGCAAAGAGGTTGGGCAATCCATCAATAAATTTGGATTTCCAATGTGATGCATTGGCATCATCAAGCGCCATGACTCTACTCAGAAAAGTATCTTTATACCATCTGAAATGAGTCAAAGTTGGACATCGTAAATTCTGTAATAGGGTTCTAATTCTCCCCCCATCAGAAATATGTCCTATGAAATGCTCTAATATATTGTATATTAGAGTGTAAACAGCATCAGATTTCTGCTGTCCATCCTCTGTCTTAGTGACATTTATTATTTTCATTCGTTGCTCATTACTCAGGCAATGATCCCACCATCCTCGTAGGATGCCTGTAAATCCACTGACGACAAATAAGGCAATTTGTCGATCATTATTACCAGCGGCCTTAGCAACATTGGAGTACATCAATATTCGATATAACTGATCATTATTCCCCACATAATGAAGTGGTCTCTCAAATGTGCAGAGGGAGAGTTTGGAATTTACAAATTAAAAAGAATTTTTCTCATCAAATGGTGGAACAGAATTGATGAGAAAGAAAAAATAGCAGAAATCAAGGCATCTCTTGCAGCAGAAGCCAAAGAATCAGAGAAGCTGCAAGAAAAAAAAATGGGTTATGAGGATAATTACCTGAGAAAATATAAAGATTATATACTCAGGAAAAATCCTAAAATATCCAAAGAAGAATTGAAAAATCGCTGTCGCAAATATATTCATTCCCAAATGAAGGAAATATTTGGGGATACTATTTTCCTTGATCTAGATGATGATGATTCAATGAAGTTATCAGAGGCGTCAGTTGCTGCTCATGGCATTGAGGATGAATCTTCCTCGGAAAGCAATAAAGAGATGGTGGTTGAATCATCCGTCAGTCATACGCCACGAAGGCGACCCAGGAATAGTAAAGATGATGGAAAATAGAGGACAACTGTGTGGTAGCGAAATAAAGGCAGAATTGACAGAGACAGCCACCAATAGCAATAATAGTGGAGGTGGGGCCTACAATCCAAAATCAGGCCAAATTCAAGATAAGAAGGAATCTCCTTTAACAAAGCAAAAGGAGATGTGACATAAAGTTGAAAAGACACGTAGGTGCCTAATCCACTACGTGTAACTTTAATAATTAGCTCGAGGCGGTGCTGCTGGACAGATGGCGTGTAATAACCGGATGCTGTCGGTTTGCCTTGAGTCTTTCTGTACTATAAATTGAGGCCTCTTGCTTCATTTGTGTGTGTGCTAAGTTTTTCTATTTTCTTCTGTAAGAGTGTGTGCTTGTGAGTGCTTGTACTACTACTATTATCAATAAAAGTTCAAGTTTGCTATTTCCAATTTTACTCTTCTACTTCTTCTGGCCTCTTTGAAGATCCTGCTATCATTTGGTATCAGAGCCATGATGGCTCGTGAGTAGGTGCGTTCTATCTTGCTAATTTCTTTATGTAGCTATTAAAATATAATATGCTGTTGTTTCATTACTGCTAGTTGCTATGTCTGAATGCTTAGGGATAGTTTGTATGGTGTGTCTATGTGTTGTGGGACGGCACCAAAGTCGCATAGGCGTTTGATGGCAGAGGGTGCCGTGTTTAGCCGTAAATCGTTGACAGCCGTGCAACCTTTTTACTACCAGAAGAATTAGACCTAAGCCTTTCAGATATTAGCGATAGTAGTATTGATATTAACAACAGAATACAGTTTAATAGATTACATGAAGAAGGTAGCAAGATAGATCCTCCTCAGATGAGTGGCCAACTGGCAAACCTAATAGGTTCGAATAAGAAAACCCTTAATAAGGGTAAGTCTGTTAAGAATACCAATCTGTATGAATTTTCTACGGAATTAGAGGAGTTGAACAAATGGACAATTCCAAAAGTTCAACCTAAAGAAATATATCAAATAGGTACGTTTGATTTTAAGTCTTCTATTGCAATTAAAACAATGGAAAGAACAGTGCAAGTCTCAGATAATGAACAAATAATTAAGTTATTATCTGAAGATGATATCTCTAATTACAGAGATAAATATAATTTCATTCATATTGGACTAATACAAGTAGCATTAAAACCTTTAACACTTCAAGGTTTAAATGCATCCCTACTGACATCTCTAAGAGATGGTAGGTGTTTGGACTGGGCACAATCCCTAATGGGAGTCATGCAGACAAGTCTCTGTCATGGTCAGTATATTTTAATATTTATCCCAATTTAAGCTTATCTCTAACAGACACAAACCTGTTAGAAGCCGTGTCTTTGAATCTAAAGACATTTGGTTATAATTTTCTTCCTGGATCTGAAACTATAGCAATAATCTATAGAGTTCATTTTAAGGTGTTAAATACTTTAGCCCCCAAAACTAAACACCTTACTAAGCCAGGACAGACTACTTTAGTAGAGACTAATCTTTTGACTACTAAAGTAGCTACTAATAGAATAATTAAATGGAAAGAAATAAACTTTTCTAATGAATGGACTCTGAATATGGCTGTACCTCCGAAACCCATAATGGATTCGGAAATAGACCAAATAATTCAGACTCCAGATGGCGATGTGGAAGTTAGATTTACTCCACAAATAAAAGCCAGAATCTCCACATCAAGTTCCAGGAGATTCATAACTGAGAAATCTATCTCAGATAAGCAATCAGAAGGTGAATCTTCTAATATAGAAGAAAACAAAATAAAAAAGATTCAAATAAATGAATCTAATGTTGTTCACCCAATATATGCTTCCAAATCAGATTCCCAGTTATCTAAATTAGATGAGGAACCGACAATGTCGGAAATGGCATTTAATTTTTAATGGATTATAAACTCTCACCAGCAATGATTGAGTGTTGTAAGAAAGAATATTACAGCGAAGAAAATAAAAAATTTAGAGAACGGTTTCAACACCAATTCAAAGTTCATCAGCGTAGAGAATATAGAAAAATGTATGAAGAAGACCTTCCAAATATGCAGAAGGTACGATGGTTCCGAGATTGGTTCCTTAATGAATATCTTAGTGGTAGAATAAGACATATAAATGTCATAGAGGAGCAATTTAAGATTTGGACCACTAAGGAAGGATAGAAAATAAAGTCGTTATATCCTCCTAATGAATCTCTTAAAATATCTGCTCCATTTAATACTAATATTGAGGCTAATTCGTTCTATAAGGCTATAGAACATGAGAAAGCCACAATAAAGGAGATGCAGAAAATAATACTGCAAAATAATTACACTAATACCTTTATTCAAGTCATGGGTAAGCAATTGACCCGAATAGAGGAAAATATTCAGAAGCTGAATGATAAGTTTAATTCGCTTAAAGGAGTAGAGCTTAATGAGAGTCCTATTGTTAAACCCAAAATGGAAACAAGTAGAATTCCAATTAGACCTAAGTCAGAATTTACAAAGGAAGATCTGAAAGAATTAGTCGAACAATTCAGAAATCAAAGTGTTAATGTACTCTTTGAAGAAGAATTGGAGTACGAACGTCTTAAAGAGGAATTTCTGAATTATGATCCTAATAAGGCTAAGGATACACCTAAGCACCTTAATGTGCTACAAGGAGAATCCTCGACCCAGAATGGTCAAGAGTCTGAATCAGACTCTAGGGACACTTGTTCTACTCAAGATGAACAAGTTAATCCTATTGAATTAGAAGAAATGTATAATTCTTTTAATTCGGTTCAAAACTCTTTAGAAGCGGTTCAAAAGGACATGAATCGAGAAAGAGTTAATACTGTCAAATATGACAAACCTAATTTGATCAAATATTATTACAAAAGACCTTCTCCAATGGATGTTTTGTATGCGGAAAATGGTTCTATAATTCAGAATCATTACTGTGCTGGAGAAATCTATGAATGAAACATAGATGGTCTTTCTGATAAACAAATTCATGATCAGTTACATCGAATATTGATGTACTTCAATATTGCTAAGGCCGCTGGTAATAATGATCAACAAATTGCCTTATTTGTCGCCAGTGGATTTACAGGCATCCTACGAGGAAGGTGGGATCATTGCCTGAGTAATGAGCAACGAATGGAAATAATAAATGTCACTAAGACAGAGGATGGACAGCAGAAATCTGATGCTGTTTACACTCTAATATACAATATATTAGAGCATTTCACAGGACATATTTCTGATGGAGGGAGAATTAGAACCCTATTACAGAATTTACGATATCCAACTTTGACTCATTTCAGATGGTATAAAGATACTTTTCTGAGTAGAGTCATGGCACTTGATGATGCCAATGCATCACATTGGAAATCCAAATTTATTGATGGATTGCCCAACCTCTTTGCTGAAAAAATACGGCAAAAGTTGAAGGAAAAGAATAATGGAGAAATACTATATCAGAATTACACCTATGGAGCATTAATCAATGCTTGTGTCCAAGAAGGCTTAGCCTTATGTAATGATTTAAAGCTAAGGAATCAATTGTAATCGCAAAGGCTTTCGGAAAGAAAGCAATTAGGTGAATTTTGTAGCCAATTTGCTGTAGATGATTACAAGCCTTATGATAAGAAGGGAAAGGCTAAGAAGGATTATAATAGAGAGAAAGGGAATAAACCCTATTATAGGAGAAAAAAAGAAGAAGAAGTATTCCCAGCAATATAAGGAGGAAGAAAAGGGGAAAGAGAAGAAATCTTCTCATAAGAGGAAATCCTCTAAGGAAATAAAATGCTACAAATGTGGCAAAATAGGTCATTATGCTAATAGGTGTTACACTAAGAAGAAGATCCAAGAAATAGAGGATGAAGGGTTAAAGAAAACCCTATATAAAATATTGATAAATTCTGATGAAGAATTAGGTTCATCAGAGGAGTCTAGTGATGACGAGTCAATTAATATGTGCGAATGTGATAGTGAATGTAGCTGTGAGGAATGTTCCAATTAACATGATCTTGTGTATTATAAGTCCATAGTCAAAATGAATGGATTGTCAATTAATGTTTTGACTGCTCAAGATAAGAGAGAGATAATAAAATCTCTATTATCTACTGAAATCAGTAGGAATGCTAGAGAAAAGTTAATAGATTTTCTTAGCATTGAAGAAAAAGTAACTAGTAGTTCTTTGAATGAGGAAGGAACTAATAAGAAAGAGGAATTTATAGCATGGATGAGGTCCTCCGAAGATATAGAAATAAGGAGGTAAAAGCTGTAACAATACAAGATCTCCAGAATGAGATTAAGGTATTGAAAAAAGAAATAAAAGAGTTAAAATCTCGAGATGAGATGACCCAAATAAGATTGTCTAATTTGGAGACAGTAGCAAAGAATATGATAATCCATACTACCGAGCAAGGGGAAAGCTCCAAAAGAAGTAATACTTCTACCCCTGGAGTTTCTGATGAGGAAACTGAGCCTCAACAGAAATTAGAGAAAATAGATCTCTATGTTACCCAAAAATGGTACATTCAAATAGATTTACTCATTAATAATGAGTATTATATTAAAAATTTAATTGCACTAGTAGATAGTGGTGCAGACCTTAATTGTGTTAAAGAGGGTGTGATTCCAATAAAGTATTGTGAACGCACAACTCAAATACTTAGTGCTGCAAATAATAAAGCCTTAACAACACCATATAAGGTTACATATGTTAATGTCTGTAAAAACTCTGCTACCATACCATTGCAATTTGTGGTAGTTAAGGAAATAACTCAGCATGTTATCCTAGGGACTTCTTTCCTAGAAAAACTTATGCCAATAAGGAATATTAATTTAAAGGGAATTTCTACTGTTTATAAGGGTAGAGAAGTAACCTTTGAATTTATTCGTGATCTAATGATCAAGATTCTAAATAAAATTAGAGAAATTGATTTCAAAGAAAATCAAATCAATTTTCTCCGGGAGGAAATAAGACAAATACAAATATCTGATCAATTAAATAAGCCAGAGATTAAGGAAAAAATAAAACAGGTCGAAGAAGAGTTTAAGCTTCAGACTTGTAGCAATCTTCCAAATGCTTTTTGGGATCGGAAACAGCATATTGTTTCACTCCCCTATGAGGATAGCTTTAATGAGAAAGATATCCCAACCAAAGCAAGGCCGTGCCAGATGAATCAACAATATCTGGAAATATGTAAAAAGGAAATACAGGACTTAATAGACAAGAAGTTAATAAGAAAATCCTACTCTCCATGGAGTTGCACAGCATTCTATGTAATGAATAATGCTGAGAGGGAGAGAGGTGTACCAAGATTGGTAATTAATTATAAATATCTCAATAAGGTTTTAAAGTGGATCAGATATCCAATCCCTAATAAGAGGGATCTGCTCAATAGAATAGTTAGAGCAAGGATTTTTTCTAAATTTGATTTAAAATCAGGCTACTGGCCAATCCAGATAGCTGAGCAGGATAGGTACAAGACTGCTTTTACAGTTCCATTTGGGCACTATGAATGGAATGTTATGCCCTACGTACTAAAGAATGCTCCGTCCGAATTTCAGAATATAATGAATAAAATATTAATAACTATTCTGAATTTATTTTATCCTATATTGATGATATATTAATATTTTCTAATTCTCTTGATGAACATTTTAAACACTTGAAGATTTTCAAGCATTTAGTCATCAAGAATGGGTTGGTGATATCAGCACCAAAAATAAAGTTGTTTCAAACAGAAATAAGATTTTTGGGACATAATATAGCAAATAGGACAATAATTCCTATTGATAGAAGTATTGAATTTGCTTCTAAGTTCCCTGATGAAATAACTGATAATAAGCAGTTGCAAAGGTTTTTTGGGGCATTGAAATATGTTTCTGACTTTTACAAGAACATAGCTCAGGATACAAAAATTTTGTATCAATGATTGAAGAAGAATCCACCTGCCTGGTCAGAAGAACATACTAAGGCAGTTAAGATAATAAAGCAGAAGGTTAAGAATTTACCTTGCTTACATTTAGCAAATGCTGAATGGTTTAAAATTGTGGAAACAGATGCCAGTGATATTGGCTATGGTGGCATCATGAAGCAAAGAAACCCTGAGACTAATAAGGAAGTCTTAGTTAGGTTTTGCTCGGGTAAATGGAATGATACTCAACTTAATTATTCCACAATCAAGAAAGAAATTCTTTCTATAATAAAATGTATTCATAAGTTCCAAGATAATCTGCTTAATCAGAAGTTTTTGCTTAGAATAGATTATAGCTCTGCAAAAAAACAGTCTTAGAGAAAGATGTTAAAAATCTAGCGTCAAAACAAATATTCGCTAGATGGCAGGCTGAATTAGCTATTTTTGATTTTGATATTGAATATATTAAAGGTGAAGAAAATAGTCTTCCTGATTTTCTAGCTCGTGAATTTAGCAGAATGAGCAGGCGAGATAAGGGCAAGCAGCCCTGGGAGCCTCCCAAATGGGAGCAGCCCAAAAGTCGAAAGACTCACCGGAGACAGGACCAAATTCCTGTTCGAAAAAATATTATTGTTTCAGCTGATAATGTATCCAATGAGCAACAGAGGGAAAAATTTTCCTACCAAGAGGCGGCTACTCTTGCAGAAATGGAGACAATCTACACTCAGAAATCAGCTGAGGAAGACATAATATGTCTGATCGGAATGATATTCCTGTGTCTCATGACACTTGGGATCCCTGGCAGCTCAAATAAAAATACTTTGAGAGGAATTTTTATCCCATAAAAATGAGGGCGAGGATCCATTATGAAGGAATAATTTGCTCCACCAATTCAGCAGAAATTGAGCACTTTAGGCAAAATCCTAAAAATCCGCATTCGGAGATAGTATATAGTAAATTACTATATATAAAATCCTTACCCCTCAATCATGGGGTCTGCATCCGAATTTCGAGAGGGCAATGCTCTTCAGGAATAACACAACTTCAATGAAGTTTACTTACTGGGATTATATTGATGCTTTCTTTTATGTGTTTTACTATAAGAATGACAAAAGGAGGCATTCCTGGTTTATTAAAATATGTCCTAAAATATTAGAACAGGACATTTCCACCTGGTTTAATAAGTGGTGGAACTACTTTGGAGCAAACCTGGAAATATTGTCAGGACCATTGCTCAACTTATTCGACGAATGGGTCGAGAAGGCAAAAATTTGCCAGAAAAAACAAAATTTCTATGATGAAGAGACAAACATGTTATTTTTCGTCTCTAATAATATTCCCCACATAATGAAGTGGTCTCTCAAATATGCAGAGGGAGAGTTTGGAATTTACAAATTAAAAAAAAAAATTTCTCATCAAATGGTGGAACAGAATTGATGAGAAAGAAAAAATAGCAGAAATCAAGGCATCTCTTGCAGCAGAAGCCAAAGAATCAGAGAAGCTGCAAGAAGAAAAAATAATGGATTATGAGGATAATTACCTGAGAAAATATAAAGATTATATACTCAAGAAAAATCCTAAAATATCCAAAGAAGAATTGAGAAATCGCTGTCGCAAATATATTCATTCCCAAATGAAGGAAATATTTGGGGATACTATTTTCCTTGATCTAGATGATGATGATTCAATGAAGTCATCAGAGGCGTCAGTTGCTGCTCATGGCATTGAGGATGAATCTTCCTCGGAAAGTAATAAAGAGGTGGTGGTTGAATCATCCGCCAGTCATGCGCCATGAAGGCGACCCAGGAATAGTGAAGATGATGGAAAATAGAGGACAGCTGTGCGGTAGCGGAATAAAGGCAGAATTGACAGAGACAGCCACCAATAGCAATAATAGTGGAGGTGGGGCCTACAATCCAAAATCAGGCCAAATTCAAGATAAGAAGGAATCTCCTTTAACAAAGCAAAAGGAGATGTGACATAAAGTTGAAAAGACACGTAGGTGCCTAATCCACTACGTGTAACTTTAATAATTAGCTCGAGGCGGTGCTGCTGGACAGATGGCGTGTAATAACAGGATGCTGTCGGTTTGCCTTGAGTCTTTTTGTACTATAAATTGAGGCCTCTTGCTTCATTTGTGTGTGTGCTAAGTTTTTCTATTTTCTTCTGTAAGAGTGTGTGCTTGTACTACTACTATTATCAATAAAAGTTCAAGTTTGCTACTTCCAATTTTACTCTTCTACTTCTTCTGGCCTCTTTGAAGATCCTGCTATCATTTGGTATATATATATATATATATATATATATATATATATATATATATATATATATATATATATATATATATATTTTAGTATATATATATATATATATTACATGTATATAAAATATATATATATATATATATATATATATATATATATATATATATATATAAAATATATATATATATATATATATATATATATATATATATATATATATATATATAAATATATAAAATATATATATATATATATATATATATATATATATATATATATATATATAAGAAATACATATAAAAAAATATATATATATAAGAAATACATATATATATATATACATATACATATATATATAAAATATATATATATATATTAATATATATATATATATATATATATATATTTTATATTATATATATATATATATATATATATATATATATATATATATACTAGCATATGGGCACGTGCCTTGCACGTATTTTAATATTTCTTAATTAGTTTAGGAAGACTCTTTAGGAAGACTAAAGGGTAGTCTTCATAATTACTAAGTTGTCCTTATTAAAATTAATGAACTATTTTAATTAGTATAAGTATGTAAGGGTATTTTCGGAATTTAAAAGTTTCACCATCTAAGTTTTCCTATTATGTAGTAGAATATATATATATATATATATATATATATATATATATATATATATATATGCGCCTGGCCCAAACGGATTCTCGGGGGTCTTCTTCAGAGACTGTTGGGATATAATCAAGAAGGACATCCATGAAGCGGCCACGACCTTCTTCCAAGGAGCTACTTATCCAAGAGCCATATCTTTCGCTAACCTGATCCTCATCCCAAAAAGGATAACCCTGAAACATTTCGTGACTTCCGGCCCATAAGTCTGTGCACCTTCACCAACAAGATTATCTCCAAGATCGTTGCATCCCCCATGTCAGACTTGCTTCCCTAGATTATTTCTGAGGAACAAAGCGGCTTCGTCAAGAGACAGAAACATCCTGGATAACATCATGCTTGCGCAAGAGATAATCACCTGCATGAAACTCCCTGCTAGAGGTGGCAACATCGCAATCAAACTGGACATGGAAAAAGCTTATGACAGGCTGGATTTACAATTCATGATTTGGGTCCTCAGGGGGTTTGGCTTTTCGGAATCCTGGACCAATATCGTTTGGAGATCGATCAGCAACTCCTGGTTCTCTACGGTTATCAACGGTCAAGCCGATGGATTCTTCAAATCGAGTCGCGGTGTAAGGCAATGAGACCCTTTATCATCTACCATATTAATCATTGCTGCGGATGCCTTGAGCAAAAAATCTGAACAAGTTGACCAGCACCTCGAACTTCCAACACTTTCACACCACCAGCGGCTACCCGATCATCACTCACCTAGCTTATGTTGATGATATCCTCATTTTCACCTCCGAAGATGTCGGGTCGGTGGATGTGGTCCACAACACCCTACAAAGATACGCCTCTTGCTCCGGCCAGAAGATCAACCCAGAGAAGAGTGTTATCTACGCCCACCACAACATCAAGAGAGAGAACGCAGCTAGCATCTCCAACATCATCTCGTTCTCCAACAGTCATCCCCCGTTTCAATATCTCGGATGCCCCCTCGTGTACGATAAATTTAACGCCGGCATCTTCGAAGACCTCATTAACAAAATCAGGAAGAAACTGGAGGGGTGGCACAATGCCACTCTATCTCCGGGCGGCAAGATGATCCTCATCAAACACGTCCTCACATCCGTCCCCATATATACCCTCGTTGCATGCTCCCCTCCCAAGAAGGTGCTCTCTTCGATCAAAAGCATCCTTAACAACTTTTTTTGGGGACATAGTGGGGGTCACGTCAGGCACAGTTAGGTGAGCTAGGACACTATAGCTAAACCCACTGAGGACGGAGGCTTGGGCTTTTTTAAACTATCTCACATCGCTGATGCCTTTTCGATGAAACTGTGGTGGAAGCTCCGTACGAGTAGGAATTTATGGACGAGATTCATGAAGGCCGGATACTTCAAGCACATTCACCCGTCACATGCGACCGCCAACTACAGATCATCCGCAGCTTGGCGGCGCATCATCTCCGGGCGCACCATTACGGAACAGATAATTCATCTTTGTCCGGGTGACGGAGAGTCCTCTACCTTCCTAGAACGCTGGACAGGAGACACCCTGCTCCCCCGCCTTCTGGAGGCTCCGGGGAACAGCAGGATCAGGGACCTATGGGATGCACCCGGGAACGACTGGGATTGGGACAAGATCCGTGAATGGGCCGGAGATGAAGCGAAAGAGTGCATCCATCGACAAGGTCTGAAGATCAGCTAAGATGCTGACGAGCTAAGATGGTCAGCTAGTTCGGCAGGCGACTTCTCTATCCGTTCGGCCAGACATGTGGCTCGCGATCGCGGGGCGCCCTCACCAATCAGCGCTGCCTTCTGGCTAACTTGTATTCCTAAAAAGTGCTGCATCCTTATCTGGAGAGCCATTAGAAACAAGTTACCGACCAATGACATTATGTACTCTATTGGATTCAACATAGCCTCTGCCTGTAATTGTTGCTCAGAGCGTCAGATGGAAACCATTGACCACATCTTCTGCCAGGAGGATCTTCCCGTACAGGTCTGGACAACGCTGTCCGAGCATTGTAGACAGGCTCATGAGGGAGGAAGCCTCCTCGATCTATTAGCTGGGTGGGCAAATGCCTCCCACAGCCACCAGATCGTAGCGGCTGCTGCTACGTAGGTTTTATGGAAGAATCGTAATAAGGTGAGATATGAAGGCCACCAGTACAACACTGACATGCTCATTCGAGAGGTGATCAGGCAGTGTCGGAAGATCAGAAACTTCTGTACGCATGGCTAGCATAGTTTTTGGGTCCCTATCCTCGGTAGGCTCCCAGTTTAGATTTTGTGTTTTGTTGGTATACTTGTATAGGCGTCGGCATTTTGTGCCTAAGGGTATACTTGTATAGGCTTCGGTATTTTGAGCCTTTACGGAATAAAATGAAGGGGTTTTCAATATATATATATATATATATATATATATATATATATATATATATATATATATATATATATATATATATATATATATATGCACACATTACCTTTTTAATAAATAATAGTATCATATAGGCGGTTATTAAATAGGCACACAAACAATTATACGCACACACAATTATTCACACACGTTATATATATATATATATATATATATATATATATATATATATATATAAATATATATATATATATATATATATAGTTTAAAACCTCAAAATGCACTAGAATATCTAGGAAAATATTTATCATATTTTTCCAAGGTAATCATAAATTATATTGTAGATAATGCATATATTATTCATAATATTTTAATTTACAGAAATTACTCACTAGATCATAAAATGAGCTATAACTATATATACACATATCTACATGGACGCCGTTGATCGCACTACATGACCACATGGACTTAGGTTTGGTCCGGATCAAGACTGGACTAGTTGGGTACTACCCATAAGTCCAATTCTGGACATAAAGGCAAAACAGTTATTTCGGGTCAAACGATGTCCGTCGTTGGACTCGCTTTGCACCGAAAAGCATGCCAGCAACTACGGTATCTAAAGTCGTCAAACTATATGTCTACATATCAAATTTTTTGATACAATCCCAACCGTATATCCAAAGTTAGATTACGGTGGGCCGTGCACAAATTTGTCCATTGGATCAGGTTGCGGGTCCGCCAAAATAGCGTTTCGGTCGACCTTTTCGGAATCTGACCAAACTTGGCATACAAGACCAAAAAAATGATACGTCCTTGTTGACGCAAGTTTTGTCTCGAGATGACAAACATGCACGAAATAATTGACTAATTTACAAAGAGGTCGATACGGTGAATTTTGACGGATACGTATCAAATTCGTCTCGAACACGCAACCAATTCGCAGTCCGTCAAATCCCACACGTCCGCGAAGTCGATACGCACCTTTTCATGCTTTCAGTTCGTGACCACGTCACCCAATTTTTCGGGACGCACAGCGTATCGGGATGATTTCTATGTTTTTAAAAAAGATTTTCATGTTTTTCTTCAATTTTCCTAATGATTTATTTTACTGGATAATCAATTAGAACTAAAAGTAATCATGGAGTTTTAATCCTGATTATGTCATCTATAAATTTGTTTAATTAGGTTTTCAAAATTTCTAATAACTTGTCTGATATTTGCCTTCCAACAGAGGCATTGGGACTGGGTTATTCGTCCAATTTTGGACAGGTTTTTCATTGATTTCAATTTAATTTAACTCAAAATTCTATTTGGTTCAAATTGAACTAATTGGGGTCTAAAGATGGTTAGGTTGTCTATGTATAGGATTTTACGGCTCAAAATTTCACTAAGCGAGATGGAAGGAAAAGATATGTAAAGATGAGTACCTAATACTGCGAACTACTGCTATTGCTGTTGCTGTCCGTGCACGCGGCCGGCCCTTGGCGGCGCTCCGATGGCCGTACGGCGGTACACTGGTATACGGAAAGGGGCGCGGTGGTGACCTCGAGGGTGGCGAAGGCTTTAGAGAGAATCGCTAGGGTTTTCCATTCCCCTCTCTCGATCTCTCTTCGTATCTATATACATATGTATACTGGGGTGTTCTGTTTGCTATTTCGTGTGCCGGTCAGTTTCTTCTTAGGGTCGGCTGTGGGAACCAAAAGGCTCAGGTTGGGGGGGGGGGGTTAAGTAAAAGTTTTGTTTTATTTCTTTTTTATTTATTACTTCTATATTTAACTCCTCATATATATATATATATTTATATATATATATATAAATATATATATATATATATATATATATATATATATATATATATATATATATATATTTTTATATATATGTATATATATATATATATATATATATATATATATATATATATATATATATATATATATATATATATGAGGAAAATATTATATATATATATATATATATATATATATATATATATATATATATATATTTTATATATATATATAGTGTGTATATATATAGTGTGTATATATATATATATATATATATATATATATATATATATATATATAATATATATATATATATAGTGTGTATATATAGATATATAGTGTGTGTATATATATATATATATATATATATATATATATATATATATATATATATATATATATATAGATATATATATATATATATAAAATATATATATATATATAATATTTTCCTCATATATATATATATATATATATATATATATATATACACACTACCTTTTTAATTAATAATAGTATTATATAGGCGGTTATTAAAATCAAATAAATAAAATATTTTCAAATTTTTGAAAAGAGGGGTTACATGAGCCTAAACTTTGACTATACATAAAGACACGTGCTTCGGCACGAGATGTGGCATCGTGTTTGAGTCTTCAACATAAGTTCCACAAAGTTTGGGATAGTCTCCGAGTTTGAGTCAGGAAGGACCAAAAGACAAGTTTGGTTAAGTCACATTGAGTTGTGAGGCATGGCCTTATGTTTGAAGCATGAACAGAGTTATGGCATGACCATATTGTTGCGCCTAAGTGTATGAACCGAAAAGGCAAGTACGAGTCAATATTATCGAGTCAATATTATTGATGTTGTTGGCACGAGAATGGTCTAAGAGGCACAAAGATAAGTAATTTATCAGTGTGAGGCATGGTGATGGTCTAGAAACCCAATATAGGCCAGGTCTATGTCCTAAAAATGATCCTAAGTCAATAATAGAAAGACAATCGAAGGCATAAAACTTGCACACATTAAATGGACGTATTGGTTCTTGTTTGGGTTTGAGAGATGCTAGTCCACCAGTACGGTTGTGTACTGACAACCTACCAGTTTCATGTGAAGGTGACAGGTACCTGCTTGCTCAAAGCGGAGCTCGCTTGGATGCGCTGAGGCATGGAGTTCCTTGGCATTTCGAGGCGTGCGGCCGCATTGAATTCTTCACCTATACGGGACATAATGTATGGTCATTGCCTATCTGAAGCACCTTCAAGTTGCAAGCCAAAGGGGGCATCTATGGTTTATTGTATTGAGAGATGAGAGAGGGCAGAGGGACTTGTATCGTGAGGAAGAGCGAACTGAGTATTGTAATCTTGGCCTTGTGCCACATTTGTAGTCTTTGTTCAATATCAATAAAAGAGCTACTTACATGACTTTTGTTGTTTGAACTTTCACTGGCAACTTACTGATTATTCAACTTCTCAGCTTGGGAATTCTGTGCGACGACCCCGTAGTAAGCTGATGTAATTGGCCGTTATGGAATTACCTTGTACGGGCGCAACCTAGGCTCACACGACATCACACCCTAGCGAGGACGAACGGTCCTTCAGGACCGGGGCATGACAACATCCACAGCTAAACCATCAAATATAATATCCATGGTCTCAATAATAAACTAAAGAAAACTGTCAAAATAATCTACTATTACTCAGATAGTCTCGGGAACAAACCCGGTAGTAGAAAATAAAATTAAGAAACTAGAATCCAAAACTATGACTACTAACTAATGTAAAAGCATAAGAAAAAAATACGTCAATTCACATAGTGCCAGAATATGGTATGTCGGTCATGATAGTGTCTCCAACATACGCACTGTAGACCTCAGGATAGATCTCGTCGTCTACAGTTACATAATAGTTATCCAGTCAGAATTGGGGCAAGATTACCATAACACTATACTACACAATATAATATATAAGCATGAAAGAACAACAGTGAAAGAAAAGATAAACTTTAGACATGATGCGCTAAGAAAAGTACAATTATAACATAAAGAAAATATTGAAGTAGACTCGATGGAAAAAGAAGCTGTATATCAATAAGAAATTGCGTGTACTGTGTGTTTTAGAGTACTAACTTTCTACATATAGACGGTTTGGGATATACGTCAATTATACGTGTAGTGCACGACTGATATTATTCAGGTTATATAGGAAGAGATTTATACAGGTAATGTAGACCACATGCATCCTCATAGTATTCTTTCGCCTATAATTCACAAAAAATATGTCACTATATATAACAATACAGGTAAACAGGATAAACAGATAGTCATAATCGCTCAAAATAGGTCAAAAATCATATATTGGGTCGTTTAGGTTGGATCGATGTCGAGTTCCAAAATTAATTTGAAAAGTACGACAAGTTTCATGGTAGATAACCTTCTGGCTTAAGTTGACCCAAAAGTTGTGCGACGAAAGTAGAATATAAGAGAACATGATTGAGTGAGACATGATATATCAAATTGAAGATAAACTTGTCTAGATCAATACTCATAAAAAAGTTTCTAGAGATTGGCATTCCTTGTGCTCCAAAATTAAACATATGAAAAAGTATATATTATTATCATAAATAATAGGGGAAAATATATAATAGCCAATATATAACTTAAATTAGAATTCAAAAAAATATACAAAATTCGAAGGGCTCACAACTTACCTACCTTAGGAAATTACAAATATACAACACATAATATTAATACTAATAAATAATCAATGACATAATCCAGCATAATCCAGCTTCGTCTTGTAATCCCTCTGATCACGTTCCTTCTTGCCGCAAAATTAATAAGTCGCGAGCTCTTTTATTTGGTACGGGCAGCCCTCTGCTAAAGATGAACTCATGGCCGTCTGTTTGGTCTTCCATGATATCCTCAAAATTAAAATATGAAATATGCTATAAAAGATACTAATCAAACACGATTCCTAGAGGACGCTAGTACCAAAGGGATTCTAACTTCACATAACCTACCAGAAAATAATGTACTCTTAGTTCTAGATCCATCCTAACTTATATGATGATAGCACAAAATCAAGATCCAGGACAATATCCCTTCCTATAAGGAATTCAAATTTAGGTATCACAAAATAAATTCAAGGTCTTCCTAAAGAGTCCTAAGTACCATCATGGTGCTATTGGCCAGAAACTCTATAAGAAAAAATTATTACTAACTTAACACTATTCCTATATAGGCTAGGTCTTCATCAAGATAGAAGGAATGTACTTGTTACAACCCGCACCCAGTGTAAGGGTACGAGACCGTGGGTACGTCCAGCCTACGCTGCAGTATCGGCGGTATAACGCTATCCTAGGTCTCAACATCTAACACAAAATAATATATCTAACCAATAAAGATATACTCTCCAAATGGAGGATAATCTCAGAAGGATACAACTCAATCACAAAGTAACTAAGATGGATATCAGTACGAAATGAAATAGATAGAAAGACCTCTAAGTTCAATACAAATCCAGAATTGAAAGGAGTTTAAGTGTTATCAACACCAAACAGAGTACAAATTAAATACATAACAAGAAACTAAAAGACATAACCCAACATTCCTAACAATCTACTCCAAGTACTACTGGTGTCTCCTCTAGGTTAGCTGGATCCTCCAGGTTCTCTGTAAATTTTGTCAAGTTATCCAGTCAGGATTGGAGCGAATACATAACTCTGAAAGTAGTTCCAAAATATGGTAGGAAAGATATAGCTAACAATAGAATAAAGTACATGACGTGCTGTAAAAGAAGTATAAGAATATAAGAAGTACAGATAATACTGAGTACATGAATATAATAGAGAAAATGTAACTGTAACATATATATAAGTGATTCAGAGCATAAGACAGTTATAGGATTGGCTTAGATTGTACATGGTTATTCTACGGTAACTCCATCATACGTGAGGGTGCATGCACATTTTTACACTAGAGGGATTTAATCACATAACCACTTCTACTCTCCCTATCCCAATCAATACACAAGGATCCATTCAAGTTACGTTACGTAGATGATTGTTAGTTTAATATGGAGCATATGTGAGAACATAAGAGTATATGAGAGCACATGTGTATACATAAAGAAATACAGATACAAGGAGTACATGATGCACATGGTAAAGTACGTGAACATGAAATACCTGATGCACCCGATGAGGGGATAACATCTCATGAAAAGATCCATATAGTACCAATCCGTGTAAACAACGTGTCAACATCAATTAAAGTAGTCTAGAGCAGGCAATATAGATACTATCATGAATAAAAACTAATAGAGAATGTTCGCCTAATTTCCTGAGAAACTGGTGTGTATCAGTGTCCGAACTGGAGTATCAGAGTCCTATTATATGAGATACAGGTCACAATGTGTTCTAAATTGAATAATAGATTTAAACAATGAAATCTACATGCTACTAGTCTACCTCTAGGTCAAAAAGTCAAATTTAGTCAATTGGTCAACCTTCTAGAGTTTTTGGCTGGTTAGGCTATTTAAGTGTTTTAGGCAACTTGGTATCAAAACCAATTCAACCTAAAAGACTCACCTAGAATCCATTATATATATTAAGCTACCCTTACCTCTCATTCATATAATAAATGAATATACAATATATTGTATAACTACAAGAGTTTATATATATATATATATATATATATATATATATATATATATATTAAAAAAAAATATATATATATATATATATATATTATCCCTATAACAGATGTATATAAATACGAGTATATACCCCCAACTCTAATCTCTATTACTAAACTCATATATATAATATAGGTATAATGTATTCACATGTACATAACCACAATATAGTATAGTCTATGACTCAAACTAGAACAGATCTATAGGATTTGGAAACTGGGATGCAAACAAATGGGCATTTGGCCTGGAATATATTAGTTATATAGGACTAAACAACATTCACAATCTAAACTAATATAGCATGGGTTTGTTCACATATACAAATGAATTGTTATTCTTACAATCCAAGGAGTTGAACTATAGTTAAGGACATGGTATGCTAGGTAACAATAGCAGGTAACAACTAAGAATTTGAACATATAAAACACAAAGTGGATATGTACCTGACCTAAGGCTGCATATGCATATCCTAGAACCAGGTAGGGGTCTGCACACTAGCTAAAGGTAAATGAAATCAAGTAAGAAAACTACTATGCTAAATGATGTAGGACATGTCACTAGATGAAGTAGGGTCTGATACAAATGGGCAGACACATTAATGAAGAGAAGTGGATTAGATAATTAAGTGTATACAAGACAGAACAAGATTGAATGTAGGATAATGAGATATACATATGATTTTCACATGTGCAAGTCTGAACAAGGAGTGATCTGAACCAATGTGTTCAGATACATAAATCTGCTAAGATATGTACAAGGAATGGAGGGATTAGCACTAAGGTTAAGGGCAACCTACTTCTTGCATATGGGTATATATATACATGTATATAATATAGGTAAATATTTACCTGAAGGCATAATATGCATCAAGACACTAACTAACTGACATTAGGCTAGGAGGTAAAGCCCCTTACTTAAGGACTGAATCAAAGAAAGGACTTAACAGAGGGTTCAACTGAACTTGAGAGTTCAAGAGGATATATACATGGGATATGGGGACAGGGCATGTATATAGGAGACTGAACCTGGGATCACATCTATACACCATGTGAACTAAACACTATAAACTGTGTGAACCCTACATCAAGACTGAACAAAGAAAACAAATCTGGGCTGACTTTCTACTGCAGGGCAGTGATGTATCATCAATACAGTGACACAAGGAGATGCATGACACAAGCTAATGTAATAGATGATGGTATGCATATGCAAGATATGTGTAGTGAAGGATTAAAGATTAACATTAGATGATGGCTGGACTAAGGAGTATATGGGTCTGACTTTAAGGGTATTGGGCTGAACTAAGGGTAAAGATAGAGAGAGATAAATTTGGTTGTAGGCTAAGGATGAATGATACTAAGGACAATACTAAGAAGTGAACTCATAGGCTAAGTACTATCCATGTATGGACAAACAGGTAATGTTAGAAAAGTGAAAAGGTTGGTCAAGGAAGTATAGTATTGATACATCGAGTGGTGGTTAAGAATGGGTCCGATTCTGAGATAGTTGACCGGATCGCGATTTTGTGGGGCGTACAATCCGATTCAACGGATAATTTTGTGTACGACTCATCAGAATCCAAAATTGGATATATCGTTGAGTTCATCTCAGAAAATCGAAATCGTAGATATATAGTTTGATGAGTTTAGAGACCGTAGATTCTGGCATGTGTTTCGGTGGAAAACGGGTCCAACGACGGACATCGTTTTGACCTAAAATTATGATTTTGTCCATGTTCCAGAATTGGACTTTCGGACAGGCATTTCCTATATATATCTTTTATACCAGAAACATTTTTATGTTTATTTCGACATCTGGGAACGTTTGCGGAGGTTATACTCTTGTAGCTTCTTCTCACTTATCGATTTCATCTACTAGACTTTGCCAAAACACCTTTCAACCACCAGACAAGTATACCTTGCTATATTTATTGTCATATTATTTATTTTTAGTATTTATTTACTTTGTTTCAAATTTTTTTTATTTGTTATAAACTGTACGTCCAAGCCACACTTGGGTGCAAGCGACTCTATTAGTCATTTTTCCGTTGCTTTATTTTATTTGATGCATGTTGACTTAGTTTTAGCGGACTACCTTCTTATTGTGGGATAACCTTATATCTCCATTGGCCATGACACTTACACTATTCGGTATGAGACATGTTGCTAGGGGCACAGCTTGCATATTGACTGACCATCTCTATGTAAGAAGTCGTGTGACGGATAGATGATCGTAACTGCTATGACTAGGGTAGAGAGACTCAAGCAGTTACAAAACTGGACAGGTTATGGACATGACTTGGTCAGTATGGGATATCTTGGAGGAGGACAGTCGCTAGTGCGTATGGGAAGCCAAACAGGTAAACCATAGTTTTCGAAAGGAACTATGGCGTGATATATTTGCAGGTACCCTCTGACGTTTTGGATGTTACGGCCGGATACGTATGACTAGATGCCAGTTACGTACTTATAGCCTAAATTCCACCCATGCGCATAAAAGTTGTCCTCTAAATTGTACAATAGACGGTTAGAATCTCTTTTGCATGTTTGTGTCTAGGAGAGTCTTTGCATATTATTATTCTAACAGTTCATATTAGCATGTTCTTCCTGTATCTTGTTACGTCCCTCTGAGGACCTAGTGATCTCTCTAGGTATAGATGACGAACAGTATCCTGAGGAGTACGGTTCTGGACTATACTCTCCATTTGTAGCTGATGAGGTCTCGCCTTCGGAGCCTATTTGATTCTATTCTTAGTTGATGGACTTATGTAGTTGATACTCTTTTTCATATTCATTTCAGTTGATTTCTTTTAGTAGCTCGGTAGTGGATTTGTTTTCGCCCGACAGATATTTTACTTTTATATTTCATTTGAGACATTTGGTTTATTGTTACTTTTATTTGTCAATGTGGATAAGATATAGATACTGCCTGTGACCATGTTATATTTTTATGAGCTGGAGCTCTTTTATTACAGCTTATGTGTGTATACGAAGATTCCATATATTGGAGTAGTCTGTGTATACACACAGCTGGCATGTACGTATTCCTAGTCCTACGTATATTGGGACTGGGCATTACATATTTTTGTGGTGGCCCATACAGGTCGAGATAAATTGTTTAGTTACTTTACCGTACCAAGCAAGCCTGCATATAGGAATAGAGTTTAGGAATCTCATCCACATGCTTAATCACCTTCCTTGATTTTAAAATTTTGGATTCTCGTTTGACTACTTGTCTTGTATCTAGCTTGATCTTGTCCTAACATAATCTCTATTTTTATACCAATAGGATGAATCTTCGTAGTGGTCGTGCTACCCTTCTTGCTATTATTGTTGAGGATTCGACCACTCCAGAAGGACCAGCGGATCAGCCACCCCTAACCATGTCTCCAACCACTCCAGCACCATCTAGACCATCATTGCAACCTGTGATGACACCATCCACTACTCAGCAGCAAGCCCCGGTACCCCAAGTGGGACAGACAGGCCGCGAAATCCTGTATCTCAAGAAGAGTACCTGCCACCCCTGCCACCCTATCCACATTAGTTTCCAACACAGATTCTACCCCTATATCCACCTCAATATCCACCATCATATCCACCACAGCAGCCTCCACAGTATCCACCATCATATCCACCACAACAGCCTCCACAGTATCCACCATCATATCCACCACAACAGCCTCCACAATATCCACCATCATATCCACCATAGTATCCTCTACAGTATTTGCCTCAATACCCTCCAAACTACCCCTATCCATATCCTTCATATCCCCTACAGTACAGGCCACAGTTTGTGCCACAGATGCCATACATGCTTCTGCAGCAGCCCATGCCTCAGGCTGGTAGGACTTATATAGATTAGATTCTCCAGGGCTTGATGCAGGCCCAGATGCAGCAGAACGAGACCATTAGGAGGAGTTTATAGACAACACTGACCCGAGCACCCCAAGCCTCTGTAGGCACTATCGAGGGGTTTCGGAACATGAATCCTCCACACTTTAAAGGCACTGAAGACGTCATCAGAATTACCAATTGGCTGGTTAAGACAAAAATTCTCTTGAAGGCTTTGGAGTTGTATACAAACCTATGGATGACGGCAGTAAAGTTACAGTTGGAAGAAAATACTTATGATTGGTGGGCCACAGAGGAGAGACGGCTAGGAGTTGATCAGACATGGGAGGAATTCAAAGAGTTGTTCAATAATAAGTTTTCTCCGACACTGTCAAGGATACACTTTATGACCAGTTCCTACACTTGGAACAAGGAAGCATGACAATTGATGAATACGACGCCGAGTTCAGTCGGTTGAGTCGTTTTGCTCCCGGATTAGTTTCGACAGAGTTGGAGAAGGCTAAAAGATTCCATAGAGGATTAAGCATAGAGCTTCAACGACACACTAGTTCCGAGTCCCGAACCTCACAGGCAGCAGTATTGGCCGAAGCAAGGACTCAAGAGGGCATAAATAAGAAGAAACAACAACGACGATATGTTTCGACTGTTACATCAGCGAAGACAACACCAGCAGGGCCCATACGACATCCCATGACACATCCGCAGCCTAGAGCTTCCCCACAACCAGTAAGGGAATTGCCTACCTGTCATTATTGCGGTAAGAAAGGACATTTTTAGAGGGATTGTCGTCGCAAGTTGGGATTGTGTATGGTTTACGGGTCAAATCAACACCAAGCTCGATATTGTCCTTCTTGACAGCAGCAGGTGCAGGGAGTAGCATTACCTGCACCAGAAGGGGGAGCACTACGTCCGCCAGCAGCTATTGGATATCCAAGGGGCAACCAAAACTCAGGACAAGCCTTCAGCATGATCACCACGGGGCCACCAACCCAAGGAGCCATAGAGACAGGTATGAAATCTTAGTTAAAATTACCATTGCATAGCCATGATCATAGAATAACTTAGAATTTCATGGCATAAACCTTGATAGATATAGAAACACGAGGGTATCCTATATAGTTAGAAACCAGTAACCCTTGTAAGTACCATAGATCATTCCACTTCCTCGGTTCTTATGTCATCGTAGTACCCTGCTAAAATGCGGAAGTGCGAAGACGACATACACAACTATTTTTCTCTTTTGCACGAAAATCGTACATGATCTTCGTGCCCAATTCTTTTTCCGTCTTGTATTTTGCTTCCACAGATCGTGCGTTATTTTATTTCGAAGACGAAATTCTTATAAGTTGGGTAGGATGTAAAACCCCCAATTTTTTGTGAATTTTTTTATTTTGGCTTAGATTGAATTTTTACTATTTTAACATAATTTTTAAATTAAATTGTTTATATTTTTTGGTTGTATAATATTAATGATAGATTTTTACCTAAAATCCCATCCTACAAATATTTGCGAGATATTCAATTATGTATATATTTTTAGGGTTAGAGATTATTTTCAAAGGAATTTATTGATTAAATATAAAGAATATTTCCTATATAATAAATACAAATTATTCCTTTGTATATAATATATATCTATAACCTTTTTTATATTATTTTAATATTTTTTATACTAGAATGATTATGATTAATATTGATATAAAATTGTATTAAATATTTTAATAGGAATAAATTTTCTTATATGCTAAAACATATTTTTCAGATATAGATATATGCATATATAAACATATATCAAATATAGTTAGTAAATGTAGATATTTTTGTATATTTTTAAAATATTTTTTGGACATATTTTAAGCTACTTTATTCAATTTATAAGATTATATATATATATATAATATATATATATATATATATATATATATATATATATATATATATATATATATATATATATATATAAGAAAAAAAAAGAAAAAATATATATATATATATATAAATATATATAAGCTTCCTAGTCCAAGTGGTTAGGGTGGGAGGCTCACTTGTGAGAGGTCTCAAGCCCCGGTCCCAAGCTGGCAGCCTCAAGAAATGAATAAAAAAAAGTCATTTTCAATATATATATATATATATATATATATATATATAATATATATATATATATATATATATATATATATATATATATATATATATAATAGCTAACGAAAAAAAAAGGAAAGGCCACTAGCAAAAAAGTGCCGGAGCATTGTTCCTACTTCTTCCAAACCCGAGCGGTCTGCTCTAACAACCGCATAGACTTATGTCTCTTAAACCGAATTTAAACTCCTTCAAATTCAAATCCCAATCTCCCTCTATATTCAACCACACCTTTTCCATTTAAAACCCCATTGTATTCTCTTCGGATTAGGCCAAACATTTAGCCTAAATCCTGTCCAAATCCTCACAGGATTCGAATCAAAATCTCACATATACAAAGGTTTTCATCGAAACACAAACCCTTCCCAAACTTCTTCACTAGATCACCCAAAAACCTACGCCTCTCGTGCTCATCCCCGACATCCCCCAGCCCTCTGCCTCAACTGCGCGGCCCTTGTAGGCCTCGTACCACCGCTGGGGTATCTCCGACCAATGAGCAGCGACCGTCGTTGCAACAGCAACAGCCGCACCAATAGCAATTACAGTGGCAACAACAGCCGGGAAGCCAACTTCGTAGGCACTTTCCTCGACCACCACTTGATCGATTTTCGATCCAGTTGATTCGTTGGAATCATGATATATACGTCTCTAGATCTGACCTTTTTTCAAACACAATAATTTTTGTGATAATTTTGTTCGAAATCAAGGAAAATAATTTGGTTTCCAGTGTATCAAAACAGGACAAACAGTCCTACACCCTGTTTTGGAAGGCAGCTAGCCGATATAATTTTTGGTATTTATGAAATCTAATTAAAGATTTTGTAGAACATTTAACCAGCATAAAAATGAAACTTTTACTTCTAATTATAACCAAGTATTTGCAGAGATAAATCGATTATAAAATCGACAAAAAATAGATTTCAAAACTCTAAAAATCTCCGATATGCGATCCGTCCCGACAAATCGGATGACCCCGTCACAAACAAAAGGTACCAAAAGGTGTGTATCGACTTTGCGGACGTGTGAGATTTGACGAAATTCAATTTGGTCGTGTGTGCGCGACGAATTTACCCGTATCCGTCGAAAAACGACGTATCGACCCTTTTCTAAAATTTTCAATTACTTTATGCACACTTGTCAAATCGTGACGAAACTTGCACCACTGGACTCGAATTATTTTTTTGGTCCTGTGAGCCAAGTTTGGTCCGATTCTGAGACGGTTGACCTGATCACCATTTTGTGGGCCCTACGATCCGATTCAACAGATGATTTTGTGCACGACTCATCGGAATCCAAAATTAGACATACCGTTGAGTTTATCTCAGAAAACCGGATCCGTAGACATATAGTTTGATAAGTTTAGAGACCGTAGATTCTGGCATGCGTTTCGGTGCAAAACGGGTCCAACGGCGGACATTGTTTTGACCCAAAATTACGATTTTGCCCATATTCCGAAATTGGACTTTCGGACAGGCATTTTCTATTTATATCTTTTACACCGAGAATGTTTTTGATGTTTGTTTCGACATCTGGGAATGTTTGCGGAGGTTCTACTCTTGTAGCTTCTTCTCACTTGTCGATTTCATCTACTAGACGTCGTCAAAACACCTTCCAACCACCAGGAAAGTATACCTTGCTATATTTATTGTCATATTATTTATTTTCAGTATTTATTTACTTTGTTTCAAATTTTTATTTTAGTTGTTATAAACTGTACGTCCAAGCCACACTTGGGTGCAAGCGACTATATTAGTCATTTTTTCGTTGCTTTATTTTATTTGATGCATGTTGACTTAGTTTTAGCGGGCTACCTTCTTATTGTGGGATATCCTTATATTTCACCTTCGGAGCCTATTTGATTCTATTCTTAGTTGATGGACTTATGTAGTTGATACTCTTTTTTATATTCATTTCAGTTGATTTTTTCAGTAGCTCGGTAGTGGATTTGTTTCCGATCGACGAATATTTCACTTTTATATTTCATTTGAGACATTTGGTTGATTATTAATTTTATTTGTCATTGTGGATGAGATATAGATACTGCATGTAAACATGTTATATTGTTATGAGCTGGAGATCTTTTATTACAGCTTATGTGTGTATACATAGATTTCATATATTGGAGTAGTATGTGTATACATACAACTGGCATGTACGTATTCCTAGTCCTACGTATATTGGGACTGGGGCGTTACAGGATTGTTGTACTGCTGCGAGCCTACGATAGGAAATAGGGAATAGGCTATAAAGTGAGAGGACTCATTCACAGTTAGGACTTCTTTAGAAGATTCCTGGGACGAACCTTGAGAATCTTATTATAAACTATCTCGAAATTCGATGGCAACTGTTTATGTCTCTCCCTTGTCTGTTATTGAATTTGATTCTTGGTGTTCATTGTTGACTTAATTTTCCACCAAGATAAATCTTACGAGCTAAGTTGCCTCAATTATGAAATATAGAGTTTTCTGCAATCATATTCGCAGGCATGGTGAAGACATAGAGTCTGATTTGGATGTACTTCTAAGGTTGTAGGAATTTAAAGTTTTTGCAGTCAAGCATACAGCAATGCAAAAATTTTAGATATCATGATTCTAGAGGTATGTACCTTACTTGCGGACCCTATGGTTCATCGCAGCCATACTTACTGACGTGATAAGGATTCTGGTAACATGATTATGGATAGGCGGGTATGGTTATCAGATTGCAGGATAGATATCCTATAGATGGTGCCCTAGTATAATGGGATGAATACTTGAGTATCATGAAGTAGAGAGAGGGGGCTAGGCTACCTGTGGTGCAGCATCATGCCCCGCACCATTAGAAGATTATACCCCAGAGGTGCAGGGCTTTTGTGTTGACGGTAGAGGAGGCCGACGCTACGGATGACGGGTTAGTAGGTCTGTCTTTTTCTGTCCTTCTTTTCTATCATGATTGTGTGATTCTATTAGTACCTGTTAGGATATTTTGTGTTGTGCTAGATAGTGTAGTGATCCTGTTTGAGACTTTGAAATCACGACCAGTAGGATCATGATCTTGCAAGTTATTAGATAGAATATTTTTGACTTTGACTGTTGGGGGTTTGACCTAGAAGGAGTACAGCCAACTTTAAATTTTAAGGAAATTTTTTTTCTAAGGGGGTAGATTTGTCACCACCACTTTCTAAAAATGAGGATATTTTTGACTTTTTGTGAAATTGACTATTTTGGTTATTATTTAATTAATGAATTTTGTTAGTGATAATGTTTTGGTTAAACCTTAGAACCACCTTGACTAAATGATTAGACATGACCATGGTAGACTAAAATTATGAGTTTTAACAAACCTAAAAGTTCATTATAGTTAGTTAGTTAGTCACTAGTCTTGCTAGAACACACTTAGGATTTAGTTGACTTAAACACTTATTTAGGAGAGGACCTTTCCTTAGAAATTGGCATGACAACTTAGAGGGGCTCCTTTGCATTTCCCCATGGACCTAAACCCTAGCCAACCTATATGTGGCCGGCCCATACATGTTCCCTTTGCTATTAATAGCAACCACTCCTCCATCTTTCCTCTTTCATTACAAATCCTAACCCTAATTTGTGTTCTTCCCCAAATTTCCTCCATATCTCAAATTGAGTCCAAATTACCTTAAACGAATTGCAATATCTTCCCCTTGGAGAGAGAAAGTCTCTATTGGCTAGCTTGGGAGCATTTGTAGTAATTTGGCCATTAGAGCTTGGTAGAGATTTATATCTAAAAACTTTTCATTGGGATTCCAACTTCCAATTGGTAAGAGCTCTCTAAACCCTCTAATTTCTCATTCATTAGTGTAGATGCATCCATTTAGGGTTCCCATTGCATTAGGAATAATTTGGGTCAAGTTTGGATCCATTTAGAGTGCGTATCACGAGAGTATCGGATACGCACGCCAAGTGTTTGATGGAATGACCCAAAGAGCATTCCATGGTTTAATTTAAGTTTTACATGTTGTTTTGGGTTTGAATTGCCATGTTATATATATATTAAGTGTTGTTTTATGATACTAGTTTGGTTTGGTAGGATAACATGAATTGGGGGAGGCTTGGGTTTCTGTTCTGCACACTGTGCAAACCATATTGTTTTTAGTCCAGCCATTAGTGATATATATATCAGATTATATATAGTAATGTGACATAGTTTAGAGAGGTTAGATTTGAGAAGGAGAGTAATAGTTATCAAGAGTAGGGCAGCGGGGTTGCTGTGTGCAGGGCAATAGGCTCTTCCCTGTGAGCCACTCAGTGGCAGCCATGCAGACTCGACCTGTAGAGTTTCGGGAGGTAACTATAGGAGATAGTTGGACCAGTCCACTAATCCATTGCAGTCCTATATCCAACCTATATCAGTTATATTATATATATTACCATTCAGTGATTCGAAGAGGAAGACTTGTATCACACTTTTTGGAGTGAGTTTTTAACCTCTGTTTTTCTTATATTCAGTCTTTTGATTGAACATTGTTGCATCAGTTGGGGGTTCCTGCCAATAGACTTTGGGGTTGCACTTGCAACTGTGAGGGAGCCATGTTAGATTAACTTAGTTAGCAGTTGTATTAAGTAGAGGAGAGGGAAAGATATGTTAAATATATGTGATCAACTCTATAGGTTGTCTTCCTATAGTATGTGTGAATGTAATGTTAAGTCCATGTTTGATGTTAGTCCCATTTATGAGTCGGTCCTAATATGCTAGTTGTTCAGTCACTTGATGTAGGGGGTGTGTGAGAGTGTTTGGATATAGAGGAGAGGTCAAGCTTATGTCAGCAATGTAGGAAATTAATTTGCCATTAACCCTATATTTAGGGACTTTGAAGGAATTAGGGGATTCACCTTGACAGCAGGGGAGGTAGCCATATCAAAATATACAAGTGAGGCAAGGTGATAGGCAGTAAGCTTCAGTGGCAGTAGCAGTAAGTATAAGGAAGGGAAGGGGGAACCTTGATACTCAAGGTATACATTGAGAGGGACCATGACTTACATGTATATGGTTGTGAATAGATTATATTGCATCCATCCATAATGTATAAATAGTGTGATTTGTGAGTATCAGTCAAGGATAGGACAGGGGCATTTGGCCCTACAATTTTGAAATGCAAGTAAGGTATCAGGGTATTAAGAAACATGTTAGAGGGCTCGAGTAGCAGTCATTAACAATAGTACATAGACTTATGTGTTAGCCATTAGGAAGATAGATGGATATATTATTTAGTAAATGGATGAGTAGATAAGTGGAGTGACAGTTGGCAAATTAGAAAGTTAGTTAAAGAGGTAGATAGAGGAGGCTATGCTCTGTACAACAGAAATTAATAGGGAAGCACAACACCTGGGCAAGGTCTGATATTACCTACAGGTAAAATGGAAGAGGAAAGGGATTTATGAGGATTATAGCTTTAGTCCTAGGGATATTACTTGTATTAGTTTCGATAACCTATATATATATATATATTTGGGTGGAGTTGCTGCCAATCTCTATCAGGAGAGGTGAATGATTCGATTCTGTGGTGTTGAGGTAGGATAGGTTAGTGATGAGATCTAAGTCGGTCCACCGGTTGTCAACCAGCACTCTATCCAGGTGGGAGTATTATCTGCGGGCGCCCTCTTGCATGTTACACCGGGTGAAAGCGTTGTCGAAGTACTACAGGGGGGACAAATGGGCGTTGAAGATAAAGGTGTTGAAGTCGTTCACTGCTGACTGTTGGGGAGGATGGCCCCCTGATTTCTTCTCATGACTCGAGATAGTGTTGAAGTCTCCAAGCCAGATCCACGGGAGATTGGTTAGGAGTTGATGAGTGTCCATGAGATTGTCCTATAGGTTCTTGTGCTCGATGTAGTTGTAGCTGCCATGGATGATAGAGATGAGCACTCTGGACTTTAGAGAAGGGTGCTCAACCCAGCAGGAGAGAGCCTGATCGGAGTCGTTCATGATGCCGATTTTATAATCGTTGTTGAACAAGATCCAAATGTCATGCCATCCGGCAACCGTGGATGCAAAGCCGAGTTGGAGTTGGATGGATTTGAGTCTCCTATTGGGGATTTTAGGTTCAATGATGATCAGAAGATCGATTCGGTAGATTTTCTTGAGGCTGATTAATCTCCTCAATGTGGGTTTGTTGGCCAGCCCTCTAACATTCTGTGAGAGGATGTTATGCATTGGGTTGTTTGTGGGTGGAGAGGGTGTTGAGCCTAGTGGCTGACTGAGTGGTCCTGACCGCGGGCTCTTGTTTTTTCTCTTGTTGATGGAGGGTTTTGGAGGTACCCTTGGGTGATCCGACAATGACATTCGTCAAAACTATAGCGCTGTACGTATTGTGTCTGCCGCCCTCCCTCGGGGGGGAGGTACCGTCATTATCAATCTCGGCTAGAGCATAGAGGGGGTTGTCGGGATCTAGGAAGCCAGATTCTATAGCTTGTAGAAGTCTGTCTATCGGGACCATACTCAGCATCGCTAGGATGATTTCAAGATCTCTCCCGGGGTTAGGGGGTGGGAGGGATTCGGCGGTGTGATCAGAGTGAAAAATCAAGGTCATCTGATATATTTCTTTGCTGCTTGATGAAGAAGACCTTTTCGCTTCCAGAACTTCTAGAGACACCACCTCAATTTCAGAAATATAATGGCCTCTGCATGGAGATCTATCAATAACTCGGACACCCTCATCTGCGTCGCAGCCAAGCTTAAAGCTACCAAAGGCACGTTATCGGCTTGAAGCAGACTCGCTTTTGGTAATATTTTCCAAGCTATCATGACAGCAGAAGATGATGTCACGAGAGCCGAGATTCTGTTTACCGCGAACAGAACGTCGGGAGCGCGCACCACCCTGAACCTCACCAAAGCGATTCTCAAGTCTAGGTTAAAGGTCGAAATAGAATTCTGGAAGCAAAAAAGCAAGACTGTCTTAGGACTCCGAGGGTGATAGAAACTCCGGATTCTTCCACGCCTGTGTTAAGGGTTGCAAAAATCAGCTCAACTTTCACCAAATATCAGACGACAATGGCATTCTCCTAAAAAATAAGAACAACATTAACAAGGCGGCTGCTAACTTCTATACTAAACTTTTTGCCAAATTGACCATCGTTAAGGATGAGGCCTTCTTGGCTCAGGTCCCCAGCCTGATCAGCGATCAGGAAAATGACATGCTGTTAACCTCCCTTTTCCCGAAGGAGGTCAAGTCAGCCGTCTGGTCTCTTGATGAGCACAGCGCTCCTGGACCTGATGGTTTCTCGGGAGCTTTCTTTCGCTCTTGTTGGGAGATTATTGGTTCTGACTTTCACGATGCCGCGGTAGCATTTTTCGCTGGCGCTAACTACCCCAAAGCATCTCCCGGGCCAACCATATTCTGATCCCTAAAAAAGTCAACCCGGAGATATTCAAAGACTTCAGACCGATCAGCCTATGCACCTTCACCAAAAAAATCATCTCCAAGATCATCGCGACCCACATGTCCAACCTCCTTCCCAAGATCATCTCCGAGGAGCAGAGCAGTTTCGTCCCCGACTGGAACATCACCGATAACATCTTACTTGCTCAGGAGTTGATCACCTGTACCCGTCTAGGGGGAACGTCGCCATCAAAATGGACATGGAGAAAGCCTACGACCGCTTGGACGGGCAATTTAAGATCTGGGTATTCAGAGCCTTCAGGTTCTCGGAAACTTGGATCGACATCATCTTCCGGTCCGTCTACAACTCTTGGTTCTCCACTGTCATCAACTGACAAACCGACGGCTTTTTCAGATCCAGTCATGGAGTCCGTCAAAGGGGACCCTTTATCTTCTACCATCTTCATCATTGCAGCGGAAGCCCTCAGCAAAAACCTTAAAACATGGCAAAAATCTCCAGATTTCTTCACTATCACACCACAACGGGATGCCCTCTCATCATTCATTTGGCTTATGTCGATGACATCATCATCTTCGCTTCTGGAGACATCGGGTCGATAGAGGTGATCTGCCACACTCTCGAGAATTATACAAGATGCTCTGGCCAATGTATCAATGCGGATAAAAGCGTCATCTACATCCACCACAACGACGACCAAATTCATTCATCCAACCTCACCAACATAACATCCTTCTCCACCGCATATCCACCGTTCACCTACCTGGGATACCCGCTGGTATACGGTAAATCCAACTCCGACATCTTCGAGGGATTGGTAAACAAAATCAAGAGGAAAATCAAAGGTTGGCACAACGCAACCCTCTCCCCGGGAGGCAAGCTTATCCTTATCAAGCATGTCCTATCTTCAATCCCCATATACACCCTCGTTGTGTGCTCCCCCCCAAGAAAGTCCTTTCTCAGATTGAGTCCCTCTTTGCCAACTTCTTTTGGAGGTACAGCGATAGCGAGGACAAATTTCACTGGGCCCGCTGGGACTCTATGGCCAAACCCACCAATGCAGGTGGACTTAGCTTTTCCAAACTTGTGCACATCGTCGATGCGTGCTCAATGAATCTGTGGTGGCAGCTGTGCACAGATAACTCCATATGGATGAAGTTTATGAAGGCCAGATATTTCCCACATTCTCACCCCACGACTGTACTCGCCAACAATCGATCCTCCGTATCCTGGCACAAGATCCTACACCGCCGCCACCTTGCTGAACCATTTATCATCGAGAATACTGATAACCTTCGCTGGTCTCTCACGTCCGATGGATCCTTCACGATAGCATCCACCAAGTCAATGGCGAGAAATACTGAACCACCCGCTCTATTGATCGCTCCATTCTGGCACTCCTGCTTCCCCAACAAATGGTCGATCCTCATCTGGAGAGCATATATATGGAAGCTATCGACCGACAAATCCCTTACCTCCATCGGCTGCAGCTTAGCATCCAAGTGTCACTGTTGCACCTCTCACCAATCAGAAACTACAGAACACATCCTCCTCCATGGCAACATTGCTCACCAATTATGGTCTAGTCTTTCTCAGCGATGTGGCAAGGCCCCCTATACTTGGAGCTTCAACGATCTCCTTGCCAGCTGGGGTTCCTCTAAGGGGAAGCAGATCATCGCAGTCGCTGGCATCTGGGTGTTATGGAAGAACAGAAACAAATTTAGGTACGAAGGTTATCAGTACAACCTCCAACAGCTTCTCAGGAAGGTCCTCCGTCAGTGTCTTCGCATCCATAGTAGATGCTCAAACGCTCCTGCTGGTTTTTGGCAGGCGTTGTTCTAGGCCGTCAGCTCCCTTTTTGTTTTGCTTGGTCTTTTTGGGCCCCAGCCTTTGGGCTCTCTTTCGTATTTGGCGCGCTTACTTGTATAGGCTTCGGGATTTTGCGCCTGATACATCAATAAAGCCCTTATATATATATATATATATATATATATATATATATTTTTCCCTTTATATATATATATATATATATATATATATATATATATATATATATTAGTTGGAGTGTTAGGAATGGGTTCCATTTGAGATAGTATACCTAGGAAGTGGCTAAGGTTCAATCTTTACCATATAAAAACTGTCCAAACCATCATCCTCTTTTTCCATTTTCATTTTGGCTCAGCTTGCAATTGCATTGCCACAAGTTTACAGTCCATAGGTGTTGGCCCAGTCCTCTGTAGAGATTGTCCTGCATCTATACGATCAGTCCACCTTGTTCAAAACTTTATATTCAAATATCTTCCCCTCTTTTATAAGTAAACCATACTGTAGTAGTATTTAATTCCTACTGAACACTTAGAGTCCAGCCCCCATTTACTGTAGGTTGGTCCCCTACCACTCATTTATTCAGATTATTGGACTTACTGTCTTGCATCACTTCCACATTCTTTTAATTCCTGTGGATGTTACCTTAGCCAATTCTTTTGATCAGTTAACCCTGTATTGCATAATGTTCAGTTTTTTTCCCTATATTGATGTTCAGTTGGTATCTGAATATTGTACCAAATCCTTAAGTATTTCTTGCATCAGGTTCTCATTTGCACTTCCATCCCCTCTTTATTCCTATTATCTGTCCATCACTACAACTGACATGTCCACATTAGGTGATCTCCAATCCTTGTATTAGTATCAAGTCTAAGTGCTACATGTTCTATCCTCCTTCCTTCCTGAATGTAGATGGTGTCCTGCATTACCTAGTCACCAGACCTTATGAGTACCTTGCTTCATGCAAAGACGAAGGCTTGAGTTAAGGATTTTATTAGGATGTCCTGTCACATGTTTAGTTTTCCCTATATCATATCAGTTATCCTACTTCATTATATGTTTCAGTCCTCTTATTTCTTAATTTTTTCAGTCCTTAGTTGATAACCCATTGTATCCTTGTAATAGTCCATATATTTGGTGAGATAGAGGGAAACATGGCTTTAAGATCTGTCCACACACACATACACACACACACATACACACACACACACACACACACACACACACACACGTATATATATATATACCCCTAAGAAAGTCCTTCTCTCCCTAGAATCCCTCTTCGCCAAGTTCTTCTGGGGTCACAGCAATGGTAAGGACAAGTACCACTGGACCAGTTGGGATACCATGGCCAAATCCACCGAAGACAGAGGTCTGGGATTTAACAGGCTCGCACACATTGTGGACGCATGTTCCATGAAGCTGTGGTGGAAATTGTGCACGGAGAGCTCGTTATGGACAAGATTCATGAGAGCCAGATACTCCAGATTCACCCATCTATCGGAGGTGGTGTCCAACAATATATCCTCAACGTCGTGGCGTCGCATTATCCGGGGTCGTAACCTAGCTGAACCCTTAATCTCTCTTCAGATGGGCAACGGGCGATCATTAGCCTGTATGGAACGGTGGCCTAGAGTGGACACCATCCAGTCCAACGCTACAACGCCGTGGGGGTGCACTATTAGGGATCTTTGGGAGGCCGGCTCCGGATGGAACTAGGGGAGGGTCAGGGACTGGCTTGGTCAACCGACGGTCGACGTTTTTTTTTGCAACCAATCTGCGGATCACAGACAAACCCGATAAGTGGAGATGGTCCCCCAACCCGAGTGGGCATTTTATGCTGGCTTCCGCTAGAATGGTGGCCCAGGGCAGCAGCGTGCCGAACACCTTGTGTTCTAAGTTTTGGCAGTCTTGAATTGCCCCCAAGTGGTCCATCCTTATCTGGCGCACGATTCGTCGGAAGCTACCGAGGGACGACCACACCAAGTCAATCAGTTTCAGCCTTGTATCCAGATGCCATTGCTGCATTGAGCCCACTTCAAAATTCGCAGAGCACGTCCTTTTCTACGGGGAATTGGCGACACGAATTTGGCTCAACCTTCATAATAGACTTAGTCTCGTTCCTCTGACTGGGGCTTCTACGATCTTCTGACCAGCTGGAGTCGCTCCTACGGACATCAGATCGTCGTAGCCAATGGTATTTGGATTTTATTGAAGAACAGGAACAAATTCAGATATGAAGGATGCCAACTCCCTCATCCGCTTTTTTTCAGAGAGGTCATCAGACAAATTCTCAAAGCTAGTAGAAGTTGCTCTCACACCTCCAACACTTTTTGGGAGGCCCTTGCTTAGGCCATCTCTCGGTTTCCTTATGCCCCCCCTTTTCGGAGGTCGTGGAGAGCCGGCCCCCTTTTGTGCGTGTCTCGCGCGTTTGGTTTTGTTTGGCTCTTTTCGCGTTTAGCGCGCTAACTTGTATAGGCTTCGACATTTTGTGCCTATTTCTTCAATAAAGTTCCGGGTTTGTCAAATATATATATATATATATATATATATATATATATATATTTATATATATATATATTTTTTATATATATATTTATATATATATATATATATTTATATATTATATATATATATTTATATATATATATTTATATATATATATATATATATATATATATATATATATATATATATATATATATATATATATATATATATTTATTAATATAAATATTTATATATATATATATATATATATATTTTATATATATATATATAAATATATATTATATATATATATATATATATATATATATATATATATATATATATATATATATATATATATATATAGTGTTCCAGTCATTATAACAGATAAAGAAGGGTAATATGTGTATAGGGAATTGGGATTCTCTAAGTGAACCCACATATATGGGTAGTATGAGTACTCTAGAACAATAAATAACCCTGTATATCTCAAATATAGGTTTGTGTGACACCACTTTGGGCATCGATCCTTATTCACTGCTCTGGAAGACATGCGAGTACATTCTCTGATAGTTTTTATTTAGTTGATGATTATTATGATTCAGCTTCTAGTATAGTTTTATTTGATTTTCTGTCACAACACGGATTGGTATTCTGGATTCATTCATTTGCGACACATATATTTAACTCATCTAGCCCCTACTACTGGAACCACCTAATCGAAACACCTACAAGCACAACTTACTTTCTGGCTAAACTCATACTATATTTATGTGTCGGAATATGGATTCACTTGTACTTATCAGGGCGAAAAAATACTCGAGTGAACATGTAAACATTTCCAATTATACAAGAACCATCCCTACAAGCAAGATAGCCATTGCCGGTAGGCCAAGCGTACGATGTGCTGTATTCAACAAGAACCACCCCTACAAAAAAGATAGCCGTTGTCGCTAGGCTAAGCATGCGACGTGCCGTATTCACTACAAGTCTAATCATTACAGATAGCCGTCGCACGCTTGCCAAGCGTACGATGTGCCATATTTACCTACTAGCAGTTTACATGTCGAATTCGATATTTCAAAACACACTGGATTATTGTCTTGTACTAGATTCATATTGTCTCATGTTATACAGATTGGACTCACATCACAATGTTCTAGTTTAGCTATATCTATTTACAGTCTTCATTGTCTTGCTCTCATGATCCACTGTATTTACTTTTCTTGTTCTTCAGTTAAACTGCTGCTCTATTTTCATTTCATGTCTCAACTTACCATGTTCATCAAGTATTACTTATTATAACTGTTTTATAGTCTTTGTCATTTATTTGGAACTGCTAGAGGAGATGTGCTTGTTCCATCCTGACTGGATATATTTTTCAGATGATTGTACAAAGGGTCCGTGTCCTACCTACTACGGATCCGAGAAATTGATAGCTACATTCGGTCCTGATTCTCAGGAGTGATCACCAGGAGACTTAGTATTAGATTTGGCTTGTGTTAGATTATCTGTTAGAACTTTTGACTTGTAATAATAGAGATTCTGTTATTTAATTTTTGAGAATTGTATTTAAATTTGAATATTATTTAGTTGTTGTTGTTGTTGTTGTTGTTGTTGAGTCTTTATAGTTATTTAGACTTCTTTAATATCTTATCGTGCTTTAGATTGTGATTGGGTATTTACCATTATCTTTATACTTATCCTCCATTCGGAGTTGAGATCTATGACAGCTATATTATATCATTATGTGAGTTTGATAGTTAGCGACCTCGAATAATGTTCTACCGCCGATTCTATGCCATAGGCTGGGTGCTGTTACGCACTTCTGCCCCTATACCGGGTGCGGGTCGTGACAATACCACCATACTCGTCGGGGGGTAGGCTACGTTAAGATACATTCCCATTCATCTGAAGCATCCACTTGGGACTCCGGCACCAGCATCGGCCCAATCTTTAGGAAAGTATTGTCGACCAACATGACATCCGCACATAATCTAGAAAAAAATAACGTCAGATGTTACAATTCTTTAAAGAAGAACCTTGGGCTCAATGCTTAGGATCTTAATAGGAATCTCGCTTCGAACAACGGGAACCTCACACCGAAGATGAAGTCGAACAAATCGACTTAGGGGATGAATCCTCACCCAAGTCCATCTTTGTTAGAAAAAGCCTGTCAAAAGAAGATCGGGAATCCTTGTTACAAGTTATCAAGAATATATCGATGTCTTTGTCTGGAGCTATGAGGACATGTCGAGGTTAGATCCACGAGTCGTAATGCACAGACTTAACATCCTACCTAATGCTAAGCCTGTTAAGCAGCAACAACGATGCTTCCGTCCTAATGTCATGAACGCCGTCGAGAATGAAGTAGACAAACTCATAATAAGTAGGTTTATTCACAAAGAACAACATCTAGAATGGGTTGCCAATATCGTTCCTGTTACCAAAAAGAACGAGAAAATTTAGGTCTGCATAGACTTTCTGGACCTCAATTCTGCTTGTCTGAAGGGTGACATTTCCCTTTCGATCATCGAAGTGATGATCGATAACACGTTTGGCTTTGAACACGTCCTTCATAGATGGATATTCAGGCAACAATCAGATCAAGATGTTCCCGGATGACAAAAGGCATACATCGTTCCAAACTCTGAAAGGGATCTTCTGTTACACAGTGATGTCCTTCGGATTAAAGAATGCAGGTGCTACGTATCAACGAGCTATGAGCACCATCTTCCACAAACATGTCCATAAAATAGTCAAATGCTATGTCGACGACATCGTTGTTAAAAGTTGCTCTCGGGGCAACCACCTGCAGGATCTGAGGACAGTCTTTGATCTTGTGTGGACACATCAACTCAAGATGAACCCATATAAATCATTCCTTGGAATTTCTAGCAGCAAATTCTTGGGTTTCATTATCACCACAAAGGGCATTCACATTGACCAAAAAAAGACCAAGGTTATCCCTGATATGCATCCTCCGGAGAATCTAAGGGAACTTTGAGGCCAACAAGGACGTCTCGTGTATATCAGAAGATTTATAGCAAATCTTTCTAAACGATGCCAACCCCTCTCCATGCTCATGAAGAAGGGAGTTTCCTATGTATGGACCAAAGAATGTCAGAAGGCATTCGACGACATCAAGGCTTACCTCACGAACTCTCTGGTCCTGGTTGCACCAGTGGTGGGTAAACTATTTATGCTCTATGTCAATGAATATACGATTCTCTTAGCACCTTACCGGCTCAGAACAGTATTGCAGGCCATGAACAAGCCATCTACTACCTAAATAGGACAATGATTGGGACCGAACATTGGTACAACCATGTCGAGAAAGAGTGTCTAGATTTGGTCTTCACTATACATAAAACTCTCCACTAAGTGACGGGTCAAACGATCCATGTCATATCCCAAGTCAATCCACTCAGAGCCCTTATAACAAAGCTGGAAGTGCTGAACTATCGATTAGCTACATCGGCAATACTGCTATCACCATACAATATGGTATTTGTCTCGCAAAAAGCTGTCAAGGGCCAAGCACTGGCCGACTTCTTAGTCGCATACCCGATACCGAAAACATCAAAACTCTACGAGGATTTTTCGGACGAGGTGTTAGAATCCAATATCGTTGAAGAGAACTCTGTCTGGCAGATGTTTTTCGATGGTGCTTCAAGAACGGGCCCTACGGGTTAGATCATCACAGGAGTGGGGTTAGTCTTGGTCTCTCCAGAAAACCTAGTCATTCAGCGTACTTATTTTCTGACAGAGTCATACTCCATCACTCTGGCTGAGTACAATGCACTTATCATCAGGCTCCAGTCAGCAAGACAACTAGGGATTGAATATCTTGAGTCATATGGCGATTCAAAACTCATCGTCAACCAAGTTTGGAGACAGCACAAAGTCCGTCACGAAGACCTGCTTCCCTACCATAAAGCGGCCCTGAATACCATCTCTATCTTCGTCAGGTTCTTCATAGAACATGTGCCTCACCTAAAAAATCTGGATGCTGATGCTCTGGCGGGCCTCGCCGCCTCCTTGGCAGCTCACATCGGGAATCAACACTTCGTCATGGTGATTGGCAAAAAACTGGCATGTCCCAAAAATAGCTTAAGCATATGCCTAAACCATGCTATGCAATCAAACACTAATGTGAATGCTAGGGACTGGCAATTTCCATTTATCGACTGTGCGGTCTACGAAAATCCTCCCGGACGATCTGAAGGAAGTCGTGTTCGTCAAAAGACGTTCCCTGCGATTCTACTATGATACACTATCAAAATATTATATCGTCGTTTATACGACGGGCTTCTCCTCTGATGTTTATCAAATGAAGAGGCGATCAAAGCTCTCTAGAAAGGCCATGATGGTACCGGTGGAGCTCATCAACCTGGTCCTAAGCTATAAGATCGACTCCGACGCATGGGTGATTACTAGCCTACCATGATGGCAGATGCCATCAAATATGCCAAGAAATGTCGAGCGTGCCAGTTGTACGCTGACTTCATTCATCGAACTTCAGAGTTTCTATACCCTACGGTCGCCTCTTGGCCATTTGAAGCCTGGGGTATGGACATAGTCGGGCCAATCACTCCTCCATCCTCTAGAGGACACTGTATTATTCTGGCAATCACCGACTATTTCTCTAAGTGGGCAAAAGTAGTACCTCTTACTAAAGTAAAAAAAGCTCAAATATGATTACATTTATCAAGCATCACGTCATCTACCATTTCGGGGTACCCGAAGGATCATCCACAACAATGGTCCATAATTCATAAACCATGCATTCAACAGATTCTGTGAATTACAGCCAAAATATGGCATAACATCTACCGTCTACAATCCAGTACCGAACGGATTGGTCGAAACCTTCAACAAGACGATCGTCAAACTCCTCAAAAAAGTTGTATCATCTAATAAATGTGACTGGGATGAGAAGTTAGGCTAATGCCTTTGGGTCTACTGCACAAAAGTCCAAACTCCAACGACTAATACCCGATTTTCTCTGGTGTATGGGAGCGAAGCAGTCCTTCCTCTCAAAATTGAGATTCCCTCGCTACGGATGTCTATCACTAATCTGCTGACAGATGAGGATGATCAACATCATCGACTATAGGAGTTAGAGGCGCTTGATAAAAAATGTCTTCTGGCTCAATAGTGCATCGAGCTCTATCAGGCTCGTATTTCTGGAGCCTTCAATAAGAAGGTTAAGCAAAGAACCATCCAAGTGGGTGACCTTGTCCTATCAATCAGAATGCCAATGGTGATGGCTCACAAATCAGCCAAATAGTTTGAGCCTAAATGGGAAAGCCCCTTCATGATAGAGATAGTATACTCTAATGGTGCCTACCGACTCGCATAATCCAATGGGGACTTGTTTATGATGCCAATTAATGGCAAGTTCCTAAAGAAATACGATATTAAAGCCTATTAGCATGTATTTCTATACCACCATATCCCCAGTAAGTTACTATGAAACCAACATTTCGGTTCACCCCTCTCAGTCATCATATGTCTATAGAGCCCAGCTACTCTAAGACATTCCCTCATCATTTCTCCAGTAGAAAATATCCAAGTTCATATCACCTCTGAATTGTTTTCTATATCTCCGCAGAGTTCTATCTTACCTCTAAGTAAGATGACTCTAAATAAAAGTTTACCATGTCTACATTTCCTCTGAATACACATTCTCATCTACATATAGAACATCCACGTCCTTTTTAATGCCGAGTTGTTTCTTGTGTCCCCACAGAGTTCAGTCTTACCATATTCGTATAACCTCTGAGTAAGAAAACTCTTTTACAAATTTTATGTTTACCATGTCTACCTTACCTCTGAGTAAATATGCCCACCAATTAAGTTTCCTTTATCATCTCAACTTACCATCTGTACCTAAAACTAAGGTACGTTAAAAATGCTAAGTCCACAAAATCTTACACAAGTTCATGACAAGAATGAACAAATAAAAGTTCTTTATTTCTTTTTCTCATAAAAAGAACAAAAAAAGGGACTACATTTCAAAGTAAGAAAAATAAAATACAAAGAGCAAAAAAGAAGCTAAGCATCTGCACACAGCTTGCCAATACAGCATTTCAGAACTTCTGCCTTGGACTGAACATTCACCCAAGCCCGGCGTTCAGCCTCGTGGTGCATCGATTCCTCATCTTTGAAGGCGACAACGTCAGCATGTTTTGTATCCAACTCTACCTTCTTCTCGGTCAGCTGGGCCGTATGTCGAGTAAGTTCTGCTACCTCGTGACCAAGAACGACCTGCTTGGCTATCGCATGTTGAGAATCAGCTATGAATTGGGCCCATTGTTCCTGGCATTGGCAGATCTTATCATCGACTTCTGCCGCGCGCTCACCCAAGATCTCTTGCAGGCTGACTTGGATCTCCAAAGCCACTTCAAGTTCATACTTTTTGGCGTCGACTTTGACTAAGTCAAGTTCCAGATCGACTCAACTGGATGTGTAAGCTAACTCATCCTCACAACTTCATCAACCATCCTACTTTGTTCCTCTTCTATCAGAAAGGAGAGATCATTTTGCTGGAGGCTCAGGAGTTCAGCTAGACGATGGTTGAGCTTGCCAACTGACGCTTGTAATGCTTCAGCCATAGCCTCATAGACATGGTGAGACCTTATGGAGGCAACTTACGAGAGCTCTGTCGTCTTGGCCACCGCAAAAGTCCAGCCATGTAAAAGACCTCGACGATAAATTTAAATAGTCGTCTGCCTCGGCCAATGTTTGAGGTATCATAGGAGGCATCATCGAGGGTTCCATGAGAAGTGGACGGACAGTGGAGTCGGTAATGGCGGAACTCGATAGCGATACCGTCTTTTGTGATCCTATATTCGATGGAGTAGCCGCCACCTCTCCAGTCAAACCTCCAGCCATCAAGGTATCGGGTTTAGCCTCCCTCTGATGAGAATATGACCTATGTGCCTCCAGGATATCAGTATCTATAGGCCCGGGCTGGCCCCCAACAGCACGAGAACTGGGGTCCATGGAGGGAAACGTCCCTGATGGGGCTACCTTAGCAACTATTCCCCAGGGAACGTAGAGGGGATCATAGACTTCCACAACAAGGGCCTCACCCTAATTAAGATCTGTTTTGGAACGTCAAGGCCCGCTATTGCAGGCACAGGAGTTGGACTTGATAGCGGGGTCGACTCCTCTATTCTGCTTTATGTAGCTGGGGCAGGCGTAGGACTCGGCCGCGAAGCTGGTTCCTTCATCTCAGTTCCTGTCATTGGGACAGGCGTAGGACTCGACGGCGGAGCTGGTTCCTCTATCTCACTTTTTGTCACTGGGGCAGGTGTAGGACTCGACAGCAAAGTCGGTTCCTCTATCTCATTCCTATGAGGCAACTCACCAATAACCACCCATTCTGTTGTCCTGGGCTGGTTGTCATCCTCGATCGTTGGTTCCTCATCAACAACCCTAGCAGAGACATCAGGGACATCAGTCAGAGGGGGGTGATTCCTGATCCTGCCTGGTACGTATTTACGAACAAGACATGGTCATTACCATGATCAAAATACATAATTATGTATGAAAAAAATTACTTAAGACGCTCGTCGAGGGTGGTCAGCATTCAATAACCTCAACATGTCACCAAAGTCATCCTTCGCGTAGTTGAAAGAGGTGGAAGTATAGATCCAAATATTGTCATCTTGGTCCTCTTCGCCCGAAGACTCCACAATCAGGGGGATACGCTCTTCGGAAGAGCTGACGACTTTTTTCGAAGGATTCGTCCAGGTCTCGCTTCGAAAACCTGGATTTCTTCTTCTTCGCATCCTGCAAATAAAAGAAAAGCAATAAGAGAAGATGGACCACTTTATCCCTCATGGATAATAATCTACTTACGTATACAGGAGATTGCTCTTTTGCTTTCTCTGCGGGCAATTAAAGAGTTATTGTGGCCCCCGAGTTGGATGCTAAGGCCTTCCTTGGCTTTTTCGGCACAGAGGGACCCGCTCCCGTTGAAGCACGCCTCTTCAGCCGGCTGTCCGTGGACTCCTCCGATGGCTCCTATGTCCTTACCACTAGGACATCTTCCAGTACTGGAGCACCCGACAGGTGATACGCCAGGGTGTTCATGATCGTGTCCTAGGATGTCTTGAGCTAGGTCCGACGATAAAACTCTTTTTTCTATTATAACCGGGCGATGTTTGCCGAACAATAGAGCTTTACGGTAGAATACAAAATATGGGGCTTGGGATTTAGAAGTGGAGACGTAAAGCACACCCTTGTACACCCAGCATTGTAGTACTGTCAAGCTCGTGCTCCATCTAGCAGGCTCCCGATGAACCCCAGGCAGGTGCTAGGGTTTTCCAACATCAACAGACTGTAGCCGAATTGACGAAGAAAATTATTTGGTAAATACGGCTCCAGGAAGCTGTGGTTCCTGTTCTAATTAGCCAAATAAGAGGGTTGGATGCACTGCAACCAATGCAAACCCAATGTCGGTAGGGTAAAAGCATCTACGCCCGTATCCTCCAACTCCTCATCAGCTTCAAAACCCAAATAAAATGGGCCAACCTTGAAAATGTCCTATTATTGGAGATAGGATAGAACCTTTCGACAGACGGGGATACCATTATGTAGCCATTTTATTATGCGATAGCGGCGAATAAGGGTGTCACCCTTGATGTTCCCTCTTCCAAGCTAGGGCTCATTAGATTTGGATGGTGTAGTATCTGTCACCCTATTAAGTAGTGGTAGGGCAGCACTACCCAGGAAAAATTTCTACTTTTTCCCTGCATATTGAGGACCTTCTCAACAAACTCCCGTATACCATGCTGAAGGTTGCATACCATCGCAGGAAATTGGGATATACAACGGCCAAATGCCAGCTTCACAGCAGGAAGGACAGGTTTCGGGTTACCCTCTCTACGGAACCTGACCCACCAGGAAACGCATAGTCCTGGAGCTATATCATCAGATAAGTAGCTAGCACAGCCTTTAGAGACATCTTGTGCATGAAGTGCCAGAAGTAACTGTAAACGTTGTCAGCCGGCGTCCCATTTTCATCTTCTCGCGGGTTCCTCTCGCCCAAATCCTTCATTTTGGCAGCAATCACATCACGTTAGGTACCCTAAGGAGTGGTGATTTAAAGCTTCGTCGGATGTTCATTATGCTGGGTAAAGACATAATCCCTCCAAGCAATCATATGGGGGAAAGCCCTGGTCTTGTCGTACCACTGACACACATAGTGGTAGAGTAACAGTTCCTTATACACTACCATCATTTTCGAATCCTTCACATCTAGGTTTAAAAGCTCCTCATTGGTTGGAGAATACTCCTCATATGGCTCAACACCCAGGAGAGTTTCAAAAGTTTAAACATTTTCTGGAGCGCCAGGCCCAGCTTTCCCCCGGGTGTGAAAAGCGTCCCGGTTTGAGGATTGTACAACTCCAGAAGTGCCAAGAACATATTCTGGTTCATCTCCACGCCAGCCTGGGTAGCCCCATAATGCAAAACAAGATCCTTGAACTTGTCTCTGTACTTTGTCAGGATCCATAAGGTCAGATCGTCCTACTTCGGCATGTGATGACACCAACCTTCAACATAAAATTCGCCCTTTGGGTTCGTGATCTTGGCCGCCAGTATAAGATTCACGAAGGTCGAAGTACTGAAAGCAAAGTTGTTGTTGGGTACATCAGTGAACAGGCTCCCGGGATGTAAAACTCGCAGAGAGTAAGATGGCTCGCCTCACATGAAAATAAAAACATCCTACTGATTGGAACTGAAGTCGATCTTGAAAGACCCCAAAATTGCTCATCCCTGGGTTGGAGTAAGAGTCCAGTTCATCCTTCTCTTTGAAGCTAAATAGGTGAATGCAGACAACGGCAGCTGACGGTCAGTCTTCGGCACGTACATAAGAAGACCTTTCGCGTCAAAGAACCAGTCCTCCCGTATCTTTAGGATCTTTGCTTTGTAGGAAGCCAATCTGTCCCCAAACAGAAATTGGGGTTTCAGATAAAAGTTAGTGTCACTCCCAACAATGGGGATTGGGCCCCTCTCCTTCATAGCCTGGAGGAAAGGAGAGGGTTGTTACTTGATCAGTGCCATCCTCTCCGGTGGCTGGTCCAGCATAATCATAGCCTTGGCGGGATTAACAACTTATTTATTGAAGTCTAGCCCCATCTGGCAGAGAGAGTAGTCAAAAAGAATCTCATCCAGCCTAGGCAAGGTCATAGACACTACAAGGGCTAAAACAAAAAGAGGTAGCAAAAATATGATCTTATTTGTTGATGAAAAAAAGACATACGTAGCCTGACATCAGCACATCTGAAATTATTCGCATCATCGAAAGCTGAGCCTCGACGTATCTTCAAGACCAAAGTCCATGCGCGTTAGGCAACGTAATGCTTCGGCGCATCTTGAGGACCGAAGTCCACACACGTCAACAAAGTAATGCTTCGGCGCATCTTCAGGACCGAAGTTGATGTGCGTCAGCAAAGTAAAGCTTCGGCGCATCTTCAGGACCAAAGTCCATGCACGTCAGTAAAGTAAAGCTTCGACGCATAGTCAGGACCGAACCATGCGTGACATCAAAGTGAAGCTTTGACACATCTTTAGGGCATAGCTCTATGAGCTACGCCTATGCTCTTCAGCAAGCAGAGTGGTTGGCGCATATTCCACATGGTTGCCCATCCATGTGCTCAACCATGCACAATGTGTCTGTGTGTTTGAGAAGTCAGCATTGGCAGCCACCCACCTATCAATTCCCTACAAATGTCGGGATGAGTCGTTTCAATGACTTTAGGCTCGTCGATGGTGACTTCAATGGGCTTTTTGCCCTTGCCCTTGCTGGCAGCGACGGCGCAAGGAGCTTTGGGGGGTATCACGAAGAAAAACTAGTATTTTCGAGAGAGAAGCTCTAAAGAAATAAAAACTTGGAGAAGAAAATAGAAAACTCTCTCTCGCCACCCAAGCGCCTATGGCTTGGGAAGCACATGACCCGATAAAAAATAACATAAGCAGCCGATGCTTCGAAATGCGTGGAGGGACGACACTAAATCTTTAAAAAAATTATCATTAATCTGACAAACTGGCAAGTCGAGAACCGAAGCGTTATGATTAATTATCGTCGAATTGACTAATGCGCCAATATGGTCATGCACGACGATGGCTATGCGGCAAGCAGATCATGCGCCATAAGCTAGGTGTTTACAAAGGTCAAACCACCCATGCTTCTTGTTTAAAGTATTTCAAAACTTTTCTAAGTTTTGAAAACTTTAAAAGGTGTCTTATAGAAGCATATAAATTTATTTGCCCAGAAATTCAGTCCAAAGAAGGTGCATCGGTATGTGCTGCAAAAGATATGCGCCAGAGACATAGAGCAAACTTGGCTCATCAAAAGAAGAACAATAAAGACAAAATTGTGTAAAAAAAAGAAGATTTTTTATTAATGAAAGTCTATACATAAAAAGGACTTTTCATTACATATAAAATCTACTACAACCTACTTTCAACTCTGCGGCTAGGTGCATTACTTTTACGTCTCAGCACATGCACATCACTTCCTCGTGACGAGTGAATCACTTTATTGTTACGAGCATATAACTTTCTCGTCTCTACATAGGCGCATCCCCACACGAAGCAGTTATTGATCAGAATGTGGGTTGGCAATCAAACTAAAACTGGTAATCAACATCTTGGCACTCGATGTTATCTTAGGAAAGAATGCTGCCAATAAGATGCATAAGCACGAACTGCTTTATCCATAGGCAACTCGGCGTATATCAGTTCTCTGATGGAGTGCTTCATCAAAATCGTAGCTTCTTTGAACGAGGAGACCTACAATCTACTGCTGACTGAATCACCAAAGAGAAGGATCAGTTGAGTTCGTTTTAGACATGAAGTCGTGTAGAATGAGAATAAGCCAACTCTCTTCTCTACAAATACATCTATTTATAGGCCAAAGTACGGTCAAGCCCATGCGCCAAGTGGCAGCCTCTCCAAGATTAATGCGATAAACCTAGCATTAATGGTAATACATCTGCCATCTCAATTTTAACCAAGTCAAAGTCATTAATTTGAGCCCCAAAATGCTCAACGAGGTTGACCAATCTTGATGTACCCCACAACTGATGTGCTCTATGGTGGATGCGGCTTACAAACTGATGCGCTTTATGGCACATGTGCCTCATAAAATGATGTGCCTACGTAGGATCCTCGCCCATCAAGCATTTCATGCTAAAGTCAGTTGTCAGTAGTATGCATCTCAAATACAGTGATGATGATAGTTTTTACATAAAATGAAGAGTCACATACATCAGCACACGTTGGCATAATGATTACTCGTTTATCGATTACAATTGTGCTCTGCTACATGGCTGACCCAAACAAACTTCGCATGCACCATAAAAGCCATTCGCCCATACTTGTTATGTGCCCCCAGAAGCCATATGCCAAGTCTCCTCATGTGCCAGATCCTCCAGGTGAATCAAAACTATTATTTTTTAAACAGATCGAGATCTTTATGCAATATATAAACGTCACATGTCATTGACTCAGTCATGCCCGTGAACGGGTGACCAATCACACAAGATCTCAGCAACAAACAAATCTTAATAATTACTATGTGTTAGCTCGTCCGTAACCCACAGTTACACCAGATTCAGTTCAAGCTTCCCGAAAGCAGCACCCCTATGCCCAACAAAGTCATGCGTATAGCGTTCCTACGTGCCAAATTTCCATGTCTGCATCGCACATTGTGCATGAATGGATCATTCCAACCCCTATAAGTAGAAGGATCATTACTACATTCATTACAAAGATATATAGTAATACATTTAGAGAGTCCGAGCATACTATAGAAGCATGGAATTTTAGGCGCATCTATAGGCTAGAATTCCTATGCGTTCAAACGAACCATGCGACCAACTCAAATGCACCAGGAAGCTTAAACAGATAATTGGCACAACAAAGAAAAGTACACGTTTAAAGACATTGAAAAGAAGGCTTTTTTTTCATATGAAAGTATATTACATGTCTAAAGAAAAGGCTTTACAAAGAAAAACTTCTACAAAAATGAAGATCCTAACGCTACAGCCAGGCACAGCAACTGCCATGCGCCCTATGCCAGGTACATCATCCGTCAGGCACATCACTCTGATGTCTCATCCAGGTGCATTGTCTCATCATTAAGGCACAGGGGCATCAGCACCAATCAGCCCTTGTGTAGCAGGAGGAGGAGCTCTCCTAGCTCGACAAGGATCGCAGCATGATGCCCCGATCTTCGAAAGCAACAGGCACACTCGGTAGCCTGTGGCTCTGCCAACATAATGAAAGACGGAGTGCGGTCGCCTCGATCTTTGGATGCAACAGGCAACATCGGCCTGTTTCAGGACTCGACGATCCCGATATTTGGATGCAACAGACACTATTACAGAAGCTCAGAGCGACGAGAAGACTGGGGCAACACATCTTCACCCTCGGAAAGAGCTCGAGTTCTGCAGTTCGTCAAGGCGGAGGTCCGGCCAAGTTCATCTCTACATCGAAATGAATAATAAAAGTAAAGCATTCCCTCATACGGCTATTTATATGCACGGGCAGCCTACAACCGAGTGCCAAATTACCAACATTCCAAATTCCATGCAATGAATTTGCATTAATAACAAATGCATCCGTCGCCTCATATTCAGCTAAGTCAAGGCAACCATTAACGCCTCGAAGAACCCAATAGGCGGGCCAAAGAGGATGGACAAATTAGCAGATGTGCCATCAATATCATACGCTCCCTATGGATACGCCTAGCGGGCCATAGCCATGCACCCTGATTGGCACTAACCAATGTAACCCTATCCATCAAACATTTAATGATGAATGACAAAGGCGGCAACACATTCCAAGAGCCATCCATTTAGCTGTATAGAAAATGAAGCGCTGCTGATGTCAGCACTATCATTATACCTCGGGTCGACAAAGTGGCAGGTCGATCATTCGTATGCACCTCGTGGCCATGCGCCCAGAAGATGACATGCGCCCCAGTGGTCAAGCGCCCCCTAGCTTACTTTTGATCCCAAGCAACAGAAGATAAAGCTCTGGATGCCCCTCAAAAGCCAAGTGTCTGGACTTGCTCATAGCTCCTAAAGATCATGTGACCAAGTTGGCTCCCCTGCGCCTGATTCTAGGCGCACCCTGATGTGAAGCTCCACATGTGCCTCAAAGCCAAGCACCCAGACTCGTCTATGATGCCTAAAACTCATAGATTAAGTTGCCTCCATGCACCCGATCCTAGGCGCACCCCGACAGATCACTCTCTACCAAAACCGAGATCTTTGAGCCACATGCATACGCCATGCGTCCCTTGACTCAGTTTTATTCAAAGAATGGATGCTAACCACCCCCAGATCTCAGTAACAACCAAATCTCTATGACTGCTATGTGTCAACTCCATCACAGTCCAGCACAGCAATCTAGTAGATTCAGCTTCAATCCAGGGAACATCAACCATGCGCCCTCGCCAGCATCAGCCACGTGACGTTCCTACGTCCAGGCACATCCGACATATGCACGCATGAGTAGCCAGCCTGCAATCTATAAATAGAAGGATCATTTCTTCACCCAACACACATAATGATGGACATATATACCTACAAAGAGATATATAGAAAGACTGTTATATCCCCGTACAGAGGCTAGGAGAGACACTTAACGTCCGCTTCTCCTCGCAACACTCCAGCATCCAGAGCAACCCAAACCTTCAGATAGTTCAAGATCGTCGTCAGATCGTTAATGCATTACCACTCGCTCTACCGACACAGTTCCCAGATAAAAATAAAAGTTTACTCCTAGGACTATGTTTAAGTCCTACATTGTATATTGTTCTGTTTGTAATTGAAATGCCAAAGTTTTAATCAACAAAACCTTGTTAAAGAAAAACTCTCCCAACATGATTTGCGTAATATGATCAGTCACAAACGCAGATCAGGAGAGCCGACCAATAAGAATAGTGTGTCCCTCGTAGGGCACACCTGTGCTATGGTCACCATCAATTGTTGTTGTTGCAAAACAACGGCTCTACCACGGAGGAAGTCCGTGTTATAGCGACTACAATCTACGGTACCTATCCGACATCGCCTCAAAAAAAAGTACCAATTGAAGACGAAGCAGAGCCCAAGATTGCTTCATGTCATATTGTCGCCAATTCCCACTCATCCGTGAGAAAGATAACCACCAACTCCTCAGCCTCTGTATCCAAGACTCGGCTAAGAAAGAGCAAAATAGTGGTCCCATCCCCAGGGGTGTACGAATGCACCTGAGCAAGGATCAAGTCCCTGGCAGAAATCACAGCCGGGGGTAGTCAAGCCTCTGACAACTCTTCCCTCGAAGACAAAAAAGCACTTCGACAAATCGACCCTAACGTAGCTGGGGGTAGCCAACACGAGGCCTCAGAAGGAGAAGCCCCTGCACAGGAAAGTGAGGTCGAAAGCGAATCCTCGACCGATCCATCCACTTCTACCCATGTCATGACATCTTACATGGCAGAGGGTGGTGATGAAGGAGAATTAGACGCTCCAAGCGGTGTTCGACATTCAAACAACTCTGGCAAAGGCACCTATCTCCACCGGCCCCGATCCAGGAGTCAACGGAGAATCAAGTATACCCCCTCAACGGGTATCTTCAGGGGAAGAGCACCACGCTGTACTGCAAACGTCAGCTCCCTCCAATATCCAACTTCAGGCTGTACCGCCTTCACCTGCTTCCAGCTCGATAGAAGACTTGGCCAAGATGACCAGAGACGTGTGTGAATGCTTCGAGGCCCGAAACAGGCAGGAAGAATGCCAGAAGTTGGGGCTTCCTCAATCTTACCCTCTTGAGTGGAACAAGGTGGTTTATCATCCCAAGTATAAACCATATATATTGACGCCATACGACGGAAAGGACTCTCCTTGTCGGTACTTCACCTACTTCTAGTCTCAGACGGGACATCTCCTAAAAGAAAACGCCTTGCTCACGAGCCTGTTTGTCGGGGCTCTAAAGGGAGTCGCCTATGACTGGTACTGCAGTCCCCTGATAACTCCATATCATCCTTCGATGATTTGACATGCCTCTTCCTTGATCGGTTCTACGACGGAGGGAGAGACATGACCATGTCATCTCTAATAGAAGTGCGGCAGACTGAGAAGGAGACCGTTCGAGAATTCATCGAGCGTTTCCGACAAACATGCCTAAGGTTGCCTCCTGGCATGCCGGAACATGCACTCATCGACTCCTATAGCATGAACATGATCTCCACGATAAAGCTCTAGCTCAACTCCACTCTCCCACCCGATTGGAGTTTATTGATCATTAAAGCTAAAGCTGCTGAGACGAAGGCACGTAACGCTCGCCTTTTGTGGGTTAACTTCTCCATCTTTGACGAGAAAGGAAAACGGCCTGCGACCAGCAGTAGCAGCCATGAAGCGAAAAGGAAGCAGGCGTTGACTGTCAATGCGTCTAATAGCATGCAAGGTCCTACCCCGAGGCCTCCTACCACTCTACGACCGACGATGGTCTACTCCTTCCACGATGAGGATACCTTACAGCTCTTCGAGATACTGAAGTAGGGCGACAAAATTAAATTGCCTGATCCCAAGCGTCCTGACGATGTAGGCAGAGTCGGCGACCCGAGGTATTGTCACTACCATCGGTTCATTGGACATCCAACTAAAGACTGCTACATCCTCAAAGACTACATACAGCACATGATCAATACAAACATCATCTAAGTCAATTACGAGGAGAAGACAGTCTCGGCCAACATGGTGTCGCTCCAATTTGGCACATTACCGCCTACCACGGCTCAAGATGGCATCGTCCCTATCCCAAAGGCAACAATGGAAGTAGTCAACCTTCCACCAACCCGTTATAACGTGGGTGGGCTCATACCACTCATAACATCCAAGAAAGAGATCATGTGGGTTCACCCGGATCTCGTTCCAAAGCTGACTCAACCGGGGGTAACCTCTACCTCTAAAAGCAAAGGCAAGAAGACCAAATCTTGCCGAATAGTGACATTCTCCCTTGAGGAAGTACTGCCCGTACAAACACGTTCACAGTAGAATGCCCAACCAGAGGAGGTTCTACTTGAAGTGATGCCTCCTATTATCACCACAGCTATCCAAGGAGAAGGTTCATCCCAACCTCTTATAGCTGATAAACAAAAGCAGAAGAAGGCCCGCTTCGACAGGCCCATTCGAAAAGACAACGCTCCGGGGTTAGCCAAACCCTACAACTTCGATATACTAGTAAAACTGGCCTGTACTCCAGCACGGCTTTTCCAATTCGATCTCCTCCGCCTATCCAAAGATACTCGGGAGGCTCTCTGCGAAGCCCTAAAGGACGCCGAGTCTTTCATCTGTCAGGTCAAGCAGCCTGACGGCGATCCTATAGCATGTCTGTACTACCATAATATGGGGGAGATCATCCCCAATATTACATTCACTCAACAAAATATGCTGCTCAAGAACAACTGGCACAACAGACCACTGTATTACACAGGGTATGTCGATGCCATCAAGGTGGATCGAATACAGATCGACCCCGGGTCTTCTCTCAGCATCATCTCCCGAACTCTACTTCGGACGTTGGGATCCTGATGCATCGCATGACAACGTCTTATACTACCATCAGTGGCTTCAACGTAAGTAAGAGTGAGCCACTGGAGAAGATCTGCTTGAAGTGCCACATCGACAATCTTCAGACCGAGGTGACTTGCTACGTTATGGATGCAGACGTTAACTACAACATCCTGTTGGGACGGCCATGGATACATGAATACATAGTGGTGTCATCCACCCTCCATCAATGTATAAAATACGTATCCATCAGCGGCATCATCCGAACAGAGTTTGCTGATGTCGATCCCTTCAGAGGGATTAAAGCCTTCTTCACCGATGGTAATCTGTACAAATCAATTCGTCTCAAAGATGAAGCTAATGACGCTGATGACAGGCAGAAGCTGAGGTCGAAGCTGACTTAGAGATGTATATGATAATCAATGCTCCCTTAAAAGTACGACTCAAAGGGAGGCCGCCTCAAACACTAGCTCATATGGTAGTCAAACTCCGCGGGAAGGCGCCAACATCTACAAACACTACACCCAATGAAGCTCCATTGAAGATACGCCTCAAAGGCAAGCCCCCTCAAGTGGCGTCTCACCTCATATCCAAGCTACGGGGAAAGGCTCCAGCTCCCGGTACACCAACCGAGGCTCCCCTCAAGGTGCGGCTCAAAGGTGGATCTTCTCAGTTGTCCGCACCCGTCAGGCCACAAGAGAAGACCTCGACATCCTTCTCAGCATAGTCCCAGGAGGCAGCACGAGGAAAGCTCCCAAAAAACTCTCCTGAACCTCCCAAGGCTGCTCCAGTCCTCACTGATGAAGAACTTGAAGAGTACATGTCGGCTAATGTCGATGCCCCATTGTAACACCCACTTTTCAGAAATGAAGATAATTATAAACTTTTGTAATAATAATTATTTAATAATGATATTTAAATCATATTATGATTTTGGGTGATTTTTAATCAATTTAAAGCTATTTAAATATGTGACTTGTGATTTTGATGTTTTACTAGTGTAACCCTAGTGACTGCATGACCTGGAGACTAACCATGACCAAGGAGGCCTAACCATGTGATTAAGATGACTAATTACAACTTTCTAGCCTAGGAATATTTTGGTCATTTTTGACTTATTGATGAAAATAAATTTTGATTGATTATTATGGTGCTAATTATTTTATTAGAGACTAACCTAGTTTTGACCTAACCTAGATGTTAATGATGTTCATGGAGGCTTAGTTAGAAAGTTAGAGACTTAATGGATAAGTTAGATTAATATCTAGATATTATGTTAGTAGATATTTTGGTTAGATATTAGTATAAGAAACCTACTTTTGATGTGAGCCTTTGATTAAGCTTGAATTCATGTAGAGAAGCCTTAGCCACTCATCTAAAAATTGCAAAACCCTAACCGTAGCCTATTCCAACAGCCATCAAGAGGCCACCCCCTATTTAAACATCTCTTCACAAATTCTTTGCCTATTTTTAATACCTACACAAAGCCCTAATTGTGTTCTTCCCCAAACCTTCACCAATTCTCCATTTCTTCTCCAAATTGGACCAAACCAATTGCTTTGAACTTCCCTACAGTAGAGGATATCATTGGGTGGTAGCTAGCAAAGATTTGGAGGCTTAAGATCATTGCAAGTTGGAGAGAATGTCTCATTCCCTAAGCTTTTCATTGAGGTTTCACCCTCAATAGGTAAAACCTATCAAACTCATTCAAATTCCTAAAAAATTTTTCATACTTAAATTCATTTAGGTATACCCTAGTTGTCCCTCAAGTTTGGTTGGAATCCGTGTCCATTAGGTATACATATCGGACACGTATCAGTGTCCTTGCTTGAGTGTTTGATGAAATTCCCCAAAGGGATTTTTATTGTTATTTTTCAAATAGTTTTGAACAAATTTGTAGATCTATATGTGGATTATTGATTTGTGTTGCGCTGAGTCAATTTTCGTGCGGTGTTTGTGTCCAAATTGGATACGAACATGCTCGCATATGACCCGTGCTGTGTCCTGCTGCTCGAGGTATGCAGCGGACACGACACACGACGAAAAGGGACGAAACTCGAGAGAAACATAGGGGCAATGTCTGCGAACGTGTCCTTGAAGTTTCGTAGCTCCTCATGTCATGTCAGACACAAAATTACGAGTGCATTGGTTTCGTATTGTGACCGTTCACGCGTGAAACCATGTCTGATAAGCGTGTCGTATCACACGTACACGTGTCGAATGTGTCTCGTGTTGTGTCATTTGTGTAGTCCTATATATGGGCTACACGTGGATACGAGTACGAGATGTGTCGTTCCTCGTATCGTGTCCACGAGCTCGTGTACTAGCCGTACGAGACAGTACAGTCTATGCGTGTCTGTGTGTGCTGTTGACTGTTTGGAAACCTTGTGTCCTGTTGTATGGACACGAGACAACTTGTGTGATACAAATACATGTGCATGATTCATTACCACACACTAATTTGGCTTTTGTTTGGATTTCGAATGTTGATTTAGGGTTTACCTAATTTTTCTGATACTATGTTTACTGAAGAGTATTTCTGAGTTTTAAAATGTTAATTAAATTGCTAATTAATGATAATTTGATAATTTTTAAACATGTATTTATGCCTGGGATCATGTTTACACATGTAGGATCATTGGGATATTTGATTTGGGTTGTATGTGCATATATCATTACATTCCGAGATTGATTTCTATATGCATTTACAGTTAATGCAATATCCAAACTGAACATATATATATACCTATATGTATATTTCCTGATATGGATATATGGGTTAACTGAGAATGAGGGTTATAATATTTTCCTAAGTCTTCATGCTGCTGTACACTCTAGTTCAGTTTTGACACACACTCACATGTTACACATTACACTTTGAACGTTGTAAACCTAAGACAGTTCACCCTCACTCCATGCATTCTATACTGCCACAACCTTGTACACACACACATTCACTAAATATTAAATCCCCCTCTTAATAACAGATGACACATTCACTATATATATATACACACACACACTTTTACCTATACACTATGTATTAAAACCCCCTTTTCATATACACTGTCCAGTTGGCACTCTTGCCCCTTTACATGTTCACCTAGACTTATACACTATGTTGACTATTGCCACACATTCACATGTGACACTCACATTCCCATACCATTCACTACCACACACACACTACACTATAATGTATATCATTCACTTCATTTTAATGTATGCCTATATATATGTATATATGAAACACTATATGTAACTTATCTTATATATATACATGTATATATGATAATGTGTTGATAATGAGAATGATGATACCAATGTAGGCACATATGATGTATATAGAGTGATGCTTGTGTTAGGCAATAGCCTATAGATGTGATATATCTAGTATCTAAGTATATAGACTTGTGTGGTTCATTTTGGCTTGGTGATGTATTTGATTGCTAGTATAGGCTTGGTTAGGCCTACTTAGACTTGTTAGACTAGATTTAGACCTAGAATGACAAGGTTGACCTAGATATTGACCCATAGCCTATTATTGACTAACTAGACAAAAGTTGACCTAGTTTAACTTTTAGAGTTGACCAAGTTTAACTTTGACCTAGATTGGCCTAGAAATCATGTAGTTTGCATTGTATCCTTCATTTACCTTATTTTAAACACATTATAACTAGTACTGCTCTAAATAAGATATTGTGACTCCGGTTCAGTCATCTGATATTTATCTGTCATTCAGGGTATCAAGCGAGTACATTCTCTGATAGTTCTTTTATTTACTTATCGATTACTGTATTTCAGTTCTAGTTAGTTCTATTTGATTCTCTGTCAACACAGATTGATGTTACTGGATCCATTGCATACGACACTCACCTTTTTTATGTCTGGCCTCTATTTTTTGAACTATTACTGGAATAACCACTTGAATCACCTACTGGCATCATCATGTTCTGGCTAGACTTGTACTTATTTTCGTGTCGAATTATGGATTCACTTGTACTTATTGGGAAGAAAAATATTGGAGTAGACATGTGAACATTTCCAAATACTGGAACCACTCCCTTGGAATTATACTAGAAAGATAACCATCCCATACTTGGCCGAGTATGCGATGTACCGTATTACCTACAGCCGTTTACATGTCAATCTCGGTATTTTAAAAACACACTGTTAGAGTATAGTCTGGACTTACCCTAGATTCATTGATCACTTACCGGACTCGTCTTGTACTGGATTTATCTTTTATTGGATTGATATTGTATTAGACTCACATTGGGATTACACTTGACTTATATTGTACTGTCTGGACTTATCATGTTACTCTAGTTCAGCTAGCTTGTATTACAGTCTTCCTTGCCATGTTTCTTCTCTTGTTTTGTTATATTACTTTTCTTGTGCTTTAATTATCATTCTATATCATCACCTGTATAAAACTTCCATGTTCATCAATACAACAGTCTATACCTACTTTATATTCTTAGTCATTTACTTGGGATTTCTTGACGAGTTGTGCTCGTTCCAATCCTGACTGGATACGTTGACAAAATATTACAGATGCTTGTCCCGAGGACACTTGCCCTACTTACTATGGACCAGGAGATGGTTTAGCTACCATTGGCCTCGACACTTAGGAGTGATCAGGAGACTAGCTAGTAGACTTGCTTTAGATTCATGTTTAGAACTTGAATTGTAATAACTTGAGATATTGAGTTTGTATTTGAGTTTGTTTGAGATATTATTATTTAGTTGTCTATATTTGTTGTTGTTGTTTAGTCTTTAGTTATAAACTTCTGTGTTATCTTATCGTTCTTAGACTGTGATTGAGATTTCATTATATCTATACTTGTCCTCCGTTCGAAATTGAGATTTGACGAGTACATTATATAATTGCTTGAGTTGTTGATTAGATAGTGACCTAGAACAGCGTTCTACCGTCGATACTACGGCGTAGGCTGGACGTACCCACTTCTCGTGCCCCTATACTGGGTGCGGGTGATGACACCAATCCCTCGATGATGTAATCCCTCGGGACAAGATCCTATATTTTATCAATAATAGAGTATCTTTCAATTATTCTAGTCTTCTACATTAGAATACCATGTACACTCTAGATAATTCTCTACAGTCGTTGCAAACAAAAATAACGATTGTGAGTCATATAAATCGAGTCATCCTGTAGCAAGGAGTCTGTTACATAGCCCCACCTCGGAACAAGGACGAGAAGCCCATTATCTTTGGCAAAGTCGAGCGTCACCAAGACCTTCCACCGACGGAGCCAGAACCCGATACTGGCAGAATGCAAATCTATCGGTACAATGATCGAGCTAAGTATCTTATCTAAAAGATGGGTTATAACTTGAAGAGCGGCCAAGGCCTGAACTATGGCAAAGGTCGACGCCTTCCCCTACGACTTCCAGTGCCAAAAGGGAAGCCGCAAGACTACTATCACCGTACTCGACGGAGAGTAGGCTATATCACACCTCCAACAACTCCAGAAGAATCAGAAGCAGAGAATGTCATACATTCTCACTCATTTGAAACTTCAACTTGGGACTCCAACACTAGTATCGGCTTAGTCTTCAGGAAAGTGTTGTCAGCCAACATGACATCCGTACATCCTTCAAAAGATAAAGATGACGATCAAACAGGAGAGATCTTTGAAGAAGAACCCTAGGCCCAACGCCTAGGCACACAATGGGAGTCTCGCTTTGAATTACGAGAACCCCCTACCGAAGACGAAGTCGAGCAGATCGACCTTGGTGATGGATCTTCATCTAAACCCATCTTCATCAACAAGAGTTTTGTAGGGGAGGACCGAGAATCCTTGATCCACCTGGTCAAAGAATATATCGACCTCTTCGCCTGGAGCTACGAAAATATGCCAGGACTCGACCCACAAGTCGCAATGCACAAGCTTAATATCTTGTCTGACGTTAAGCCTGTTAAGCAGCAACAGCGACGCTTCCGTCCTAACATTTTGGATGCCATTGACAAAGAGACCGATAAGCTCTTGGACAGCGGGTTCATTCGTGAAGAGCAATACGCCGACTGGGTAACCAATATTGTCCCCCTCACCAAGAAGAATAGGAAGATCCGAGTCAGCATCGATTTTCGAGATCTCAACTCTGCATGCCCAAAGGATGATTTCCCACTCCCGATCACTTACGTAATGATCGACAACACATATGGCTTCGAGCATATGTCCTTCATAGACGGCTACTCAGGCTATAATCAGATCAAGATGTTCCCAGACAACGAGAAACATACGTCGTTTAGAACTCCAAAGTGGGTTTACTGCTACACAGTAATGCCCTTTGGCTTGTAGAATGCTGGTGCCACATACCAACGAGCTATGAGCACCATCTTTCTTCAACACCTTCACAAGACATTTAAGTGCTATGTTGACGATATCGTCGTCAAGAGACGTCTTAAGGGTGACCACCTACGAGATCTGAAGACGGTCGTCGACCTTATACGGGCGCATCATCTTAAAATGAACCCTGCTAAATCCTTTCTTGGGGTTTCTAGTAGAAAGTTCTTAGGCTTCATCATCACTGTGAAAGGCATTCATGTCGACTCCGAGAAAACTAAAGCCATCCTTGACATGGACCTTTTAGAACTTCGAGGCCTACAAGGATGACTCGCCTACATCTGAAGGTTCATCGCGAACCTTTTCGAAAAATTTTAACCCTTCACCAAGCTTATAAAGAAGGAAGTTTCTTACGTCTGGATGGAAGAATGTCAGAAAGCTTTTGACAACATCAAAGCTTATCTGACAAGTTTCCCAGTCCTGGTGGCACCCGTCGCAAGCAAACCATTCTTACTTTATGTCTGAGTAATAGACCATTCCCTTGGTGCTTTGTTGGCCCAGAACAACGAAGCAGGCCATTAGCAGTCCATTTACTACCTCCGCAGGACGATGGTTGGGGCTGAACACCGGTACAACCCTGTGGAAAAAGAGTGTCTAGCCTTGGTGTTCACCATCAAGAAGACTCGCCACTATGTCTCGGGACAAACAATCCATGTCATCTTTCGAGTCAATCCATTCAAAATTCTTATGACAAAACCAGGAGCGCTATACTCTCGGTTGGCAACGTGGGCGATATTATTGACAACATATGACATGGTATTCATGCCACAAAAGGCTGTCAAGGGCCAAGCATTAGCCGACTTCCTAGTCGTGCACCCAATCCCGGAATCGTCCAAGCTCTACGAAGGTATTTTCGATGAGGTGCAAGAAGCAAACATTACCGAAGAAAGCCCAGTTTGATGGATGTTCTTCGACGGTGCTTCCAGAATAGGCCCCAAAGGCCAAATTATCGTAGGAGTGGGGGTGGTCTTAATCTCTTCCGACAAACTGGTCATCTAGCGTGCTTATTCTCTTTCAGAGCCGTGCTCCAACAATGTTGCAGAGTACAACGCCCTCATCATAGGGCTTCAGTTAGCAAGACAACTGGGGGCGGACTACCTTGAATCTTACGGTGACTCAAAGCTCGTCATCAATCAAATTCGAGGACAATATCCGGTCCGCCATGAAGACCTCATCCCCTATCACAAAGCATTATTGGACATAATCTCAACCTTTACAGAATTATTCATAGAGCATGTGCCTCGTCTATAAAACATGAAAGCTGATGCTCTGGCTGGCCTTACAGCCTCATTAGCTGCATCTGTCGGGACTCAACACTTCGTTACGGTGACAGGTAGGGACTTGGCTTGTCCCAAAAATAAACTATGCATGCGGATAACTTATGCTATAGCCACGGTGGCATCAACGTCAGAGACTGGAGGTTCCCATTCATCGATATTGCTATCTACGAAATTCTTCCGAAAGACCCGAAGAAGGCAGTCTCAGTTAGAAGGTGTTCCCTCCGGTTCTATTACGATATAGCCTCCAAACTGCTATACCGATGCTCCTCCAATGGACTTCTCCTTCGATGTCTATCTAACGAAGAAGACGTCGAAGCCCTTTGAAAAGATCATGATGGAACGTACGGAGCTCATCAACCAGGTCTTAAGCTACAGGACCGAATTCAATGCATGGGCTATTACTGGTCCACCATGATGGCCGACGCTGTCGAGTATGCAAAGAAATATCGTGCCTGTCAGTTGCACGCCGACTTCATCCACACGCCGTCAGAGCCTCTACACCCGACGGTTGCCTCTTAGTCATTTGAAGCCTGGGGAATGGATATAGTGGGGCCTATCAGTCCTTCTTCGTCAAGGGGACACCGCTTTATCCTGGCAATCATCGACTATTTCTCTAAATGGACAGAAGCTGTACCTCTCACAGAGGTAAAAAGCTCAAGAGTGATCAGCTTCATCAAGCATTACGTCATCTACCGTTTTGGGTTACCTCGAAGGATTATCTACGATAATGGCCCGTAATTCATTAGCCATGCGTTCAGTAGATTCTGCGATAAGAACCATATTCAGAACGTGGCATCAACCGCTTACAATCCTACAGCAGACGAATTGGCTGAAGCTTTTAATAAAACCATCGTCAAGCTACTCAAAAAAGTCGGGTCATCCAATAAATGCGACTGGGATGAGAAGCTCGGTGAATGCCTTTGGGCCTATCGTACAACAGTACGGACCTCGATGGGCAACACAACATTCTTTATGGTTTACGGGAGCGAAGCTGTGCTACTGCTGGAGATCCAAATCCCCTTACTCCGAGTAGCGATCACAAATCAGTTGACGGAAGAGGACAACCAACGTCGCCGTCTGCAAGAGTTGGAAGAGCTGGACGAAAAATGTCTCTTGGCTCAACAGCGCATCGAACTTTATCATGCCCACATATCACAGGCTTTCAACAAAAGAGTCCGACAGAGGACTTTCCAAGTGGGTGACCTGGTTCTGGCAGTCAGAAGACTGATGGTGATGACTCATAAAATACCGAGAAAGTTTAAACCCAAATGGGAAGAACCCTTTATCATAGAGACGGTATACTCAAACGGTGCTTATCGTCTCGCTCAAGCTAATGGGGACTTGTTCATAATGCCCATCAACGGTAAGTTCCTGAAAAAGTACTACTCTTGACCTCCGTCGAGAATGTACTGCCTCTCCCCAGTGAAAGGACTGGTGAACTTGACCAAACCAAGTTCACACCCCTTCTTTGATAAATCATACGCTTCTAGAAACCAGCCGTTTTGTTGTATTCTATCCCCAGTAGAAGAATAACCACTTCCACATTACCTCTGAGTCGCTTCTCTACACCTCATCAAGCAGGATCCTGTACCATGTAAGATCATGCTTAAGAAAATGTTTACCACGTCCATATCATCTCTGAGTAAATATTCCATACAATAATCCCCGTTGTTGTACCATAGAACATCCACGTCCATATCACCTCTGAGTTGTTCTATAAACACCTACAGAGTTCACTCCTACCATCTCGATATTTCCTTTGAGTAGGAAAACTCCACCATATTAGCCCATATTTACCATGTCCACCTTACCTCTGAGTAAATATATCGGTCCTCTCTCTCAACTTATTATCCGTACCTAACACCAAGATACGCCAAGTATAATAAGTCTACAAATTTTTTTTACCCCGTATTCACCACGTCCATATTACCTCTGAGTGAATGTTTCGGTTTCCTCCGAGACTAACTTATTATCTGCACCCAGCCAAGGTGCGCAATAGATAATGGGTCCAAAAAAATCACAGAGAATAAACAAAGCAGAAAGTTCTTTCATTTTCTTCAGCTAAACAGAAAGTAAAAGATCACATCGATATCGAAAAGAAATAAACTATATCTTCAGGTTTCTTCAGATCTCAGAAACACTAAGACAAAATAGGAACATTGACTTTATTCATATTCTCGAAAACGGTGATCGAAAAGCAACCCATGAATCCTCACAACCAGGGATCATAGTTGCGTTGAGGCATGTACCACTCCTTCAGCCACTTTGCATATGAAGGCTCAATCTGGTTGAGGTCTTCTGTAGGAACAGGAGGGTCAGTCCCGATGCTGCTACTCTGTGACAGTAGCTCCTCCTTAACTTCAACCTTGGAAGCAATCTCTTTCCTGATGGTCATCGGTTCTTCCTTGACCTCGACCTTTGGTAAGGCCTCCTCCTTAACAGTCACCGACTCTTGTTTGATGAGAGGAGGCGGTATCTCTTCCTTCACGAGAGCCTCCGCCTTCGGTGTAGATACTGCAACAGAGGCAAAGAAAAGTAAGCAAAAAGACTTAGAAGCTCAAAACAAGTATCTGAGGTGCATCAACAAATCTGGTACATCAAACTAGGTCAAAACCCATGCACACAGATAGGACCTCATCAAAGGTGCACATACAGGATCGAGGCCCAGGCGCATGCTTTGGCGCATCATCAGGACCTAAGTCCATGCGCATCAGCAAGTGAAGCTTCGGCGCATCATCAGGACTTAAGTCCATGTGCGTCAGCTAAAAGGGCTTTGGCGCATCATCTGGACAAAAGTCCATGCGTGTCAGCCTAAGCACATTAACATGAGGCTGCTCATCTACAGTTGGGTCACACCAACATCACTGTAACAAAGACCAAGGCAAAATAATACCCACCGAGCACTTTCGGGCGAACGTCGGTGTGGGCCGCTACGACAATGGGGACTTCCTTCGTGTCAACCTCCAAGGGTTCCTTGCCTCGGCCCCTTTCTCGGCTAGCAGCACTGCCTCGAGGAGTCTTGGGAGCTATCTCTCTAATAAAGGAAAAAAGAGAAAAGAGCTCTGAGGAAGAAGAAAGCTTTTACAGAAAGTAGAAGACTCTCTCTCCTCACAAGCCGCCTATTTATAGGCTTGGCCTCGTACGTAAACTGATGAGGCGTGACATCAGCAATTAGTCACTTCGGGTCTCGAGAAACTGACGGCTGCTTATCTTCAAAAGATCATCATTAATCTTTTCTAAGATCGAGGCATTATCTCTTCAGAAAAAGCATGCACCCTAGCAGTATGCGACTAAGCAACAAGCGTTCCCCACAGCAACGCGTAGAACAACTATACGCCAAAAAGAGCCATGCGCCTAGGCGAAGGGCATGCGCCCAGAGTCGTTAATCCCCATGCTTCTTATTCAAAGTATTCCAAAACTTGCCAAGAAAGTTTTAAAAGCTTTGAAGGGGGTCTTGTAGAAGCATGTAATTTCAGACACATCTATAGGCGAGAATTCCTATGTGCTCATACCAACCATGCGACCAACTCAAATGTGCCAGGAAGGTTAAACAGATACTTGGCACAGCAAAGAAAAGTACAAGTTTAAAGACATTGATAAGAAGGCTTTTATTTTATATGAAAGTCTATTACATGTCTAAAGAAAGGCTTTACAAAGGAGAACTTCTATAAAAAAGAAGATCCTAAAGCTACAGCTAGGTACAGCAACTGTCATGCATCCCATGCCAGGCGCATCATCCATCAGGCGTATCACTCTAATATCTCATCCAGGCGCATCGTCTCGTCATTAAGGCACAGGCGCATCAGCACCAATCAGCCCTTGTGTAGTAGGAGGAGGAGCTCTCCTAGCTCAACAAGGATCGCGGCACGATGCTTCGGTCTTCGGAAGCAACATGCATACTCGGCAGCCTGTGGCTCTGCTAGCATAACGAAAGAGAGAGCGTGGTCGCCTTGATCTTTGGATACAACAGGCACCATCGGCCTGTATCGGGACTCGACGATCCCGATATTTGGATGTAACAAACACTATTATAGAAGCTCAGAGCGACGGAAAGACTGGGGCAATGCATCTTCACTCTCAGGAAGAGCTCGAGTTCAGCAGTTTGCCATGGCAGAGCTTCGGCCAAGTTCATCTTTACATCAAATGAAGAATGAAAGCAAAGCTTTTCCTTATGCGACTATTTATAAGCACGGGCAGCCTACACCCGAGTGCCAAATGGCCAACATTTCAAATTCCATGCAATGAATTTACATTTATAACAAATGCATCCGTCACCTCGTATTCGACTAAGTCAAGACAACCATTAACGCCTCGAAGAACCCAACAGGCAGGCCAAAGAGGTTGCGACACATTTGTAGATACGTCGTCAATATCATGCGCTCCCTATTGATACGCCCAGCGGGCCATAGCCATGAGCCCATATTGACACTAACCAATGCAACCGTTTCCATCAAATATTTAATACTGAATGACAAAGGCGGCAACGCATTCCAAGAGCCGTCCAATCAGCTGTACAAAAAATAAAGCACCATTGACGTCAGTATCATCATTACACATGGAGTCGACAATGTGGCAGACCGATCATTCGTATGCACATCATGGCATGCGCCCAGAAGACGATATGTGCCCCAGTGTTCATGCGCCCCCGGCTTATTTTTGATCCCAAGCAACAGAAGACAAAGCTTTACATGCGCCTCAAAAGCCATGTGCCTGGACTTTCTTATGGCTCCTAAAGATCATGAGACCAAGTCGTCTCCCCTGCGCCTGATTCTAGGCGCACCCTAATGTGAAGCTCTGTATGCACCTCAAAAGTCATGCGTCCAGACTCGTCTATGATGTCTAAAACTCCTAGACTAAGTCACCTCCATGAGCCCGATCTTAGGCGCACCCTAACAGATCACTCTCCTCCAAAAACAAGATCTTTGAGCCACAAGCATACGCCACGCATCCCTTGACTCAGTTCTATTCAAAGAATGGGTGCTAAACACCCAAGATCTCAACAACCAAATCTCTGCAACTGCCACGTGTCAGCTTCATCATAGCCCAGTTTAGCAGTCCAGTAGATTCAGCTTCAATCCAGGGAGCATCAACCTTGCGCCCCCGCCAGCATCAGCCACGTGGCGTTTCCACGTTCAGGCGCATCCGACATATGCACACATGAGCATCCAGTCTGCTATCTATAAATAGAAGGATCATTCCTTCACCTAACACACACAAGGACGGACATATATACGCACAGAGAGATATACAGGCAGACTGTTATGTCCATGTACAGAGACCAAAAGAGACACTTAACATCCGCTTCTCCTCGCAACGCTCCGGTATCCAGAGCAACCCAGACCTTTAGAGAGTTCAAGATCGTCGTCAGATCATCAATGGAGTCAACATATTACCACTCGCTCCACCGATACAGTTCCCAGATAAAACAAAGGTGTACTCCTAGGACTACGTCTAAGTCCTATATTGTATATTATTCTATTTGTAATTGAAATAACAAAGTTTTAATCAACAAAACTTTATCGCATTTTCGATGGCAAATACATACATCAGGAGAGCCAAATTGCCTTTCCGCTGAAGACCTGCATTTGCTACTTGTTCGTCGTCAGATCATCAACAGAGCAAAGAATCAACCCTCCATCGCCACCAGTCCCTCCCAAAAAAACAAATTATACCCGAAAGATCCCATCGTGAATCCAAATTGTACTCTATTTTGTTTGTTTAATAATGTCACTACCACTTTTCTAGATTAGGGGTATTTTAGTAATTGTGTGTTAATTTAAATATTTGATTATTTTATTATTTTTTGGTTACCTTAGTTAACCTTGATTAGAATACTAACCATGTGATTAGAGACTTAATTAGCTAATTAGAATTTAAGTTAGAGCTTAGTCCTAATTAGGAAACAATTCAAGTGATTGTTCGGCTATTTTAATACATAACTTTTTGGCCTTTTTGCTAGTGGGCTTCTTGTTTAACTTTAGATGAGTTGTGGCCCATAACCAACCCTAACTTAACCCTAGAAGCCCCTATGGCCATCCATAATAGCAACCCCCCTTTTTATGTGTTATAACATTGTAGCCGTCAAGTTTCTCAAACCCTAGAAATTCCCTTCCCTTACAAAAGCCTATTTTCCTTAGCTCTCATCCATATCAATCCAAACGAAGTGCATTGCAATCCTTGTGAGGAGAGGAACTTGCTGGAGACTTACTAGCAAGGAATCGGAGGCTTTGGATCGGAGGAAATCGGCATTGGAACGTTTGGAGGCTCATTTCATTGAGATATTGACTCTCCATAGGTAAACCCCTCTAAACCACTGTAAATTCTGATTTTTCTTTATCGATGCATCCATCTAGATACCCTAGAACTGTAGATGTAGTTTGGTTGATTTTTGTATACGTTTGGCAGGCGTATCGGACGCGTGTCAGTGTATTGGAACACGTGTTCGATGAAATACCTCTTAGAATCAAAAGTTCTTATTTTTTGATTCTGTTTTTATGAATTTGTTGCTGTTTATATTTGAAACAATTTTCGTGAACATATATCTCGATTTGACATGTTTTTGGTGTCCAAATCGGACACAGTCACACGTGTACGAAGCTCCGTGCGTGTCCTGATGCACGAGTGTCATAACTCGATGGATATGACACAGTTTTGCATGAAACTTGATGGACACATGGGGGCAACCTCTGCCCATGTGCTCCTAAAGTTTCACAATATTTCGTAGAGCGTGTGCGAAGCAATCGAACCCATATGGTTCAGCCTACTGTGTACGTGCGTAAAAATTGTCGCAGACACGGCCTTCGTTCGTAGACACGACGTGATGAGGACACGATCCATGAGCATGGACACGTAGCCCTAGACCTAGGCTAACCTGAGACTCGACCATGTGGCACGATGTGGCTAGTGTCGCGAGCTACGGAGGTCGACAGGTACCCACGAGGCCGCGCATGCGTACATACAACCCGTATGATACGCATCTCGTACGACGTATGGACACCATGTGGACACATAGTAGGGTGGTGTACACCTAGACTTAGACCCCACTAGCTATATGCACGAGCATGAGGCTTTTCGTGTTGCGTGTGGCATTCTATCGAGCGCGGCACGTGCCCGTAAGAAATTTTCTATACACGTGTATATGCCCGTGCAATATGCACTGTTTGGACACGATACAAACACATGTTCGACTCTGTGAGGACGCGAACATGACACACACGTGTACACCTTTATGTTTCTTAAGTTTCATGAGATTTGGTTGTGTATTTTAGATTTTAGGTATTAAGTTGGGTTGTGTAGTTTATGAGTTCGACTTTGAGTTGGTTATGGGATATTTGAGATCGATTTTGGGTTTCAACTCAATTTCTGTAGTTTGATGTTTAGGTTTAGATTAGATTTCTGAGTTTGATTTGTAGTTAGACCAATGTTTACATTCAATTGTTTATAATCTATATGTTATATATATAGTTTCCCTTTGTGTGTGTGTGTGTGTGTGTGTGTGTGTGTGTGTGTGTGTGTGTGTGTGTGTGCGTGTGTCAATGTATATATATATATATATATATATATATATATATATATATATATATATATATATATATATATATATATTAAAATATATATATATATATATATTGTTGACACAAAGTCACAGTCAACCAGATATTGACTACATTGACTAAATAATATCTGTATAAAATCAATACGACACACGACGTCTGCATTCAGTTCAGGACAAACGACGGCTCAGCTTCCGATCTCAGTGTATTTTCGAGTCTGTACTTTTGCATTTTATTGAGTCTAGAAGTATGTACTCTGAGTAATGCTGAGCTCTTGGAACTTAGTTTATAAGCCTACCCAAAATCCCAAAGCTCCACCAAAACAAAATTGCCCACAAGTCCCTTTTGTTCCACTCTGTGCTCTGGAGACAGAGTTCGGGCCGAACTCTGCCTCCACACAGAGTTCGGGCCGAACTCTGTCTCCTAAAAATCAGGAACCCTAATTTTAGGGTTAGCTGGATTGCTAGCTGTCCAACGGCCAAATTTTTGAATTTCCCTAACCGAATTCTGGCCGAATTCTGCCTCAAAAATCAGTATAAATAGGGCATGAATTCTCTCATTTTCATTCACTCAATCTTCTCTTCTCTTCTTTCCTACAAGCTCAATAAGCCATACCCTTCCCATCTACTAGCCACAAGCCTCCTAAGTCTCGAGTGCTCAGCATCTCTCAGTTAGGAATCTTGTGCAAGAGTGAAGAAGTCGCTTGGACAATTCCAAGCAAATCGCCACTGCGATTCTCTGTAAGAAGTTGACGTGCTCTTCTGAAGTAAAGGCACGGGTTGTAACTACTATTTCACAAATAGTGGATTTAATCCTGAGCTAGAGTTCTCAGGCCTGGACTAGTCCTCCACGAGGGAAACCAGGTTAAAATCGCCGTGTTTGCGTATGCTCTCTTGTTTCTCTTTTATATTCCGCATTCTACTCTGATTATTCATTGTTAGTGAAAGAGTTATTTTTTAATTGGTTATTTTTATATAAACTCTATTCACCCCCCCTCTAGAGTTGCCAAACTGTTCTTCAATTGGTATCAGAGCACTGTTCTCTTTATAAGGATTAATATCCTAAGAGCTGATCCATGGCAACCACACAATCCTTGATCTCCAATCATGGTGAAGGTCAGTCCACTCATAGGCCTCCCCTATTTGATGGGACTAACTATACATATTGGAAAACAAGGATGAGTTTTTATCTGAAGTCTCTAGACTTTGACCTGTGGACTGTCGTAACTGATGGTTACAAAAAGCCCGCCAGAATAGTTGTCGATGGTAACCTCATTGAGAAACCACACGACAAATATTCTGTCGAGGAGAAGAAACAGGCAAGTCTAGATGCTAGGGCTATTAATGCTTTATTCTGTGCTATAGACAGGAACGAGTTTAACAGGGTCTCTACATGCACCACTGCTCATGAAGTATGGAGACTTCTAGAAGTGACGCATGAAGGAACCACTCAAGTCAAGGAATCAAAAATAAGCCGCCTCACTCAAGAGTACGAAGCCTTCAAGATGAAGCCAAATGAGACGATCACTCAAATGTTTACAAGATTCCTCGACATCATCAATCCGTTATCCTCGCTTGGTAAGCAGTACTCAAACCATGAAAAGATCCGCAAGCTACTCAGAGGGTTACCAAAGATTTGGAACCCTAAGGTGACAGCCATCATAGAAGGGAACGATCTCACAAATATGTCTATGGAGACTTTGATGGGCAAGCTCATGACTCACGAGCTTGACCTCAAGGACTTTGAAGAGCCTGCTCCAAAGACTAGGGAGATCGCACTCAAAGCTCATCGACGAAAGGTTGATCACTATGAGACTGAAGATGATAACTCAGATGATGAAGACCAAGCTCTCATGGTACGTAACTTCAAGAAATTCCTTCGCTTTAATCAAAGAAAGAAGGAACCACAAGAAGACGATGAAGAAGAGCCAACCTGCTATGGTTGCAAAAAGACTGGACACGTCAGGAGAGACTGTCCACTCTTAAAGAAGAGCAACCGGTATGAAAAGCCCTACAAGAAGAACTCGTCGAAAAGATATGCCAACACAAGCATTTGGCATGAAAGCGAAGCAAGTGACTCCGAGGAAGAAAAGAAATCTCCTCAAGACAAAGCAAATGTGTGCCTCATGGCAAATTCCACCAAGGTATCAAACGAAACTTTAGATGACTTCTCTTTTGATGAACTTGGCGATGCTTTCACTGATTTACTTGATGATCACAAAAAGGTCATCGGTAAATACAAGCATGCCAAGGACAAAATCAAAAGTCTTGAAGACAAGATACAAAGTATGTCTTCACTTCTTGATAATGTTAGAGACACTTCTTCCACTGATGCCACAAATGAAGTATCGAAGCTTAAAATAAGCTTACACGATGCTGAAACACGTATTGAGCAACAAGCTCAAGAGATCACTACTCTTAACACGTTGCTTGCTGAAGAAAAGAGTAGACACAAAATCTCTATGACTAAGATATATGGTTTGAATACTAAAGTTGATGAATTGCAAGCTGTTTCTAAAAGATTAGAAACTAAATTGGGAAAACAGGTTGCTCAACCTCAAACCCAATCACATGGGCACAACACCACTCATGCTAGTCAATCTCATCATTCTCATAAAACACATAACCATGCTTTTATGTACACAAACTTTCAATCACGTGCACGTAAGAATACTCCTCATATACATCATACTGCACAAAGACACAGCCAATATCACTCCACATATAGACATCATACCATGCCACATCAACATGCCATGCCACGTAGACAAAATCATCATGATATGTCACATAGGCAAAATCATCATGTCATGCCACAACATCACACTATGCCATATAGACATTTTCAGCATGCCACTCCTCATAGACAATATTATCATGCTATGCCACATAGACATCATGACCATACCACTCACTCTATGCATAGTCATCATTACCATGCTAACTCTTCACATCATCCTCATCCTGGTACTTATAGATATCATTCACATGCTCCCAGTATAAATAAAAATACTATCTGTACCTACTGTGGATCACATGGACACATCTCACCACAGTGTAGAGTTAGAAGACTTGTAGACAAGAAAGTATATGCATGGTTTCCGAAGACTAACTTTTCAGGACCCTCAAGAAACTGGGTACCAAAGGTCACATCTACTCTTGATGTAGGTGGACCTTCCCTCTTCAACTGAAAGTAAGTGGATTCTCGATAGTGGATGCTCGCGACATATGACGGGAGACGCAAATCTTTTTGCATCACTATCGATGAAAAGAGAAGGATACGTATCCTTCGGTAACAATCTCAGAGGGCACATAATAGGTAACGGTATCATTGGTCATCCTCCTTCTCCTGTCATAAAGGATGTCTGCCTGGTGACCGAGTTAAAGCATAACCTGCTCAGCATTAGCCATCTTGCTGATCATGGATATGATATTAACTTTGGACAAAACTGTTGCTATATCTATGATAGGTCAACAGGAGACATTGTTTTTGAAGGGAAAAGAGAGGACAATATCTATATTTTCTATCTCTCTATAAATACTAACCATGCAGGTAGATGTTTATATGCCCACAAAGACGAACGACTACTATGGCACCAGCGTCTTGGTCACGCTAATATGGATACTATATCCAGACTATCGACCAAGAAGCTAGTAAGAGGATTGCCAGAAATCACATTCAAAAAGGACACGGTATGTGCAGAATGTGAACTAAACAAAGCCACAAAATCCTCATTTCATTCCATTAACTCTGTAAGTACCACTAGACCTCTGCAATTACTTCATATGGATTTATTTGGGCCTAGTAGAATAGCTAGTCTTGGTGGCAAGCTATATGCTTTTGTGATTATTGATGATTTTTCAAGATTTACTTGGGTTTTCTTTCTCGCTAATAAAAGCGAAGCTATTTCTGTTTTCAAAATCTTTGTAAAGAAAGTTCAAAACGAAAAAGGCTACATGATTACTCGAATCCGAAGTGATCATGGAGGCGAATTCGTAAATTCTGATTTTGAAAATTTTTGTAATACAAATGGTTTTGATCATGAATTTTCTTGTCCGAGAACTCCTCAACAAAATGGTGTTGTGGAGCGGAAGAATAGGACTCTTGGCGATATGGCTAGAGTCATGTTGAATAAATTTTCTCTTCCGAAATATTTTTGGGCTGAGGCTGTAAGTACAGCATGCCACATTTTGAATAGGGTGCTTATTCGTCCCATTACGAAGAAAACACCCTATGAGCTTTGGTTTGGGAGAACCCCAAATGTTTCCTATTTTAAAGTTTTTGGCTGCAGATGTTTTATCCTTAACACCAAAGACAACTTAGGCAAATTTGATGTCAAAGCTGACGATGGTATCTTTCTTGGGTATGCCGCCAAGAGTAAGGGATATAGAGTTTTCAATAAACGCTCACTTATTGTGGAAGAGTCAACTAATGTGACTTTTGATGAAGATAACAGTGCAGCAAATACTCTTGATGATGATGTTGAGCCATCAACTTCCACTCCAATGAATACTCCTACCAAAACTAATTCTCTGGATGGTTTGCCTAAGAAATTTTCTTTCAAACCTTCTCATCCAGAAAATTTAGTCATAGGTGAAGTATCACGTGGAGTTACTACAAGATCATCATTAAGAGACTCTATTGCTAGCACTGCCTTCATTTCACAAGTAGAGCCTAAAAACATTTCTGAAGCTTTTACTGATGAATTTTGGATTTCTGCTATGCAAGAAGAACTCAACCAATTTGAGAGGAGCCAAGTATGGGAACTAGTTCCTAGACCGGCTAATCACTCAATCATTGGTACTAAATGGGTTTTTAGAAACAAAGTAAATGAAGATGGTTCAGTCACACGGAACAAAGCTCGTCTAGTAGCTCAAGGATACAACCAAGAGGAAGGTATCGACTACGATGAGACGTATGCTCCGGTTGCTAGACTAGAATCCATTCGGATGCTTTGTGCTTTTGCCAATCATCAGAACTTTAAATTATTTCAAATGGATGTTAAAAGTGCTTTCTTGAATGGTTTTATTAAGGAGGAAGTTTATGTTAAACAACCCCCTAGCTTTGAAAATCACAAATTTCCCGACCATGTGTTCAAGCTGAAGAAAGCGCTTTATGGCCTTAAACAAGCTCCCAGAGCTTGGTATGAAAGGCTAAGCAGCTTCTTGCTTGAGAAAGGTTTTTCTAAAGGGAAAATTGACACTACACTATTTATCAAATCTTTCAAAGACACCATTTTATTAATTCAGATTTATGTTGATGATATTATTTTTGGGTCTACTGATGAAACTCTTTGTCAAGAATTTGCCAAGTGTATGCAGACAGAATTTGAGATGAGCATGATGGGAGAGCTCAACTACTTTCTTGGTCTGCAAGTAAAACAACTGGCTAATGGAACTTTCATCTGTCAATCGAAGTACACCAAGGACATGCTGAAGAAGTTCGATCTTGATAACATCAAACCAATCAGTACGCCTATGGCTACTTCAACCAAACTTGAACCAGATGAGAGCGGCAAACCGGTTGATCAACGTAAGTATCGAGGTATGATAGGCAGCTTACTATATTTGACTGCTAGTCGCCCTGATATTATGTTTAGTGTTTGCCTGTGTGCTAGATATCAAGCAAATCCTAAGGAATCGCACATGACCGCAGTTAAGCGTATCTTTCGATACCTTAAAGGTACGGTTACAGTGGGCCTGTGGTATCCCAAGTCAACATCATTTGACCTCATTGGTTACTCTGATGCTGACTTTGCTGGATGCAAGGTCGACCGTAAAAGTACGAGCGGCACGTGTCATTTGCTAGGAAAGGCTTTAGTCTCATGGTTTAGCAAAAAGCAGAATTCTGTCGCACTATCCACAACAGAGGCTGAATATATAGCAGCTGGGCGTTGTTGTGCACAAATCCTGTGGATGAAGCAAACCCTTGAAGACTACAATTTATCTTTCATGCATATTCCTATATTCTGTGACAATACTAGTGCCATCAATTTAACTAAGAACCCTGTCTGTCACTCACGCACTAAACACATTGAGATCAGACACCACTTTTTGCGTGATCATCAGCAAAATGGCACGATTAACTTAGAATTTATTGACACTGATCATCAGCTAGCAGATTTCTTTACTAAGCCACTATCCGAAGAGCGCTTTAATTTTCTTTGTCGTGAACTTGGAATCTTAGATGAAGCAGTCATAAATTGAAACTCACCTGCGTAAATATCGAGTATATTGTGATTCCTTTACGAAGAATTTGGTATGGGTACAAGCCGAAAGGGCCCTTCTGACAACAAGGCGTAAAAGCCTAAGCGACACGGTGCACTAGTCTTCAGGACTACCGCTAGCTGGGATCCGGCCCCTGCAGCTAACCCATGGCAAATTTGGACTATTGAACTGCAATATATGTCCTTATTTATTATATGGCTTGTTTCAATTTAATATTGCCTAATTGACTTTTTCTAAAAGTTCATTCTACTTTCTGTATACCTCTTATTTGCATTCAACACTCTTTGTTTTCCCCGACTATCATTTTGTTTATTTATTAAACATTTTCTTCCTGACTTTTGCCTATTTTCAGTTCTGGACTATTGAACCAGAACTCGGGCCGAACTCTGCCCCTATCAGAGTTCGGGCCGAGTTCGGTCCCAAGGGTCCAGAATCGGGATCTGTCTTAGCCGTTGGATCTATTCTCATCCAATGGTCATTAAATCACCCGACCTAAGACTAAACCCTACTTTATGTCGGGATTCTACCTCTCTCCTTCACTATTACCACCTTTTCTCACCTATACACACTCTTTCCTTGAAACCCTAACCCTAGTTTTTGATCCAGAGTACCCCATTGCTTCTCAAATCAACAAAAAGGTGTCTCCTCTCCATTCTCCTCCATTGTTCTTTACCTGTTTGAGGTATCATTCATATTTTCTATCTTCTAGTTAAAATCTTTTAATGGCTCCTTGCTTGTTCAATCGTGGGAAGAGGATTCGAATTGAGAGTATTTCCTCTTCAGATTCTTCTCCATCAATTGAACAAATCATTGAACTACCTCAACCACCTCACCCTTTGTTCAATCCACCTCGTCCTCTACATCCTTCCACTTATGACAATAGACTTTTTGTCTCACTTGATGCATCAAACAACTGGTTTAGTGACTTTTGGAATCGTCAGGTATTCACAGGACATCCTATCAATTTTTCAATATTCTCTCAATATGATTCTTTATTCCATGACCTTTATATTGATGAACTAATCACTACATCTTCTGCTATTTATCGTCATGCCATTCAAATGTTCTACTGCAACTTAACCTTTGATGATCTTCGTATTTATTCACGAGTTGCTGGTATCGATATCTCGTTTGATGACTTTGAATTAGCAGAATATCTTGATCTTCTTGAGCCAAATTCTTGGGAAAGGCTTGTTGATGCTCGCTCGTTCCATTTTCCCAACGGACTTTCTCTTGAAAGCTTCAAGGACGATCTGTGCACTCCTTACACACGTCCTCGAAAGCTCATGACAAAATATCTCAACCCATATTTTTCTGATCTTCATTGGATCATTTCTAACACCATTCTACCCAAGATCGGTTCCCCTGATGAAATCACTTATCTTGAAATTTCTGCTCTTTATCATCTTCACTTTGGAATTCATTTCAATCTTCCACGTACTATGATGGACTGGATGATTCGCTGTAGGAGGAAACCACGAGCTTTGGTTTATCCTCTGTATCTTCCTATGATCTTTCGTGCTTTTCATATACCACTTGATGCCTGTCCGTTTCTGCCGGCTCCTACCTTTTTATCTCCGGCACGACTCCTTCAGCCTGTTGCTGCTACTGTTTTGTCTGCTGATGAGGAGCCTGACGCCCCTTCACTCGGTCAGACTGCACCTCCTGCCACTTTGGATTCACTTCAGACTATGCTTCGCGATCGGTTTGTTATTGAGGATGATCGCTGGACGCAGCATGATTACCGTACCACTCTGCAGATTAGTGCCCTTGGGAACTCTCTGCATGATATGCGGTATTCACTTGCTCGTCATCCTGATCTGCATGTGCCTATTGAGCGGGATCCAGCGCGCGCGGGTTATCGCATTGATGATCCGTGGGTCATGCAGTATATGGATCCAGATGATACTTTTATGGATCTTCAGATGATCCAGGACCTCTTCGTTGGATCTTTCCCTGGTCCATCAGATGTTCCAGGACCTTCTCGTGCTCCATGATGGAGATTGGCTACTATCTGCTGCTGCTGCTACTGCTGATGATCGTAGTTTCCTAGTTGCTTTAGTTATTTCAGTTATTATGGATTACTGTACTGAATTTATGTCTTACTTTGATGATGTGCTTGACATTTTGGTTGGTGGATGACACTTTATATTTTTCATTCGTAGTTTTATTTCAGTGACTTATTTTATTAGCATTATACTGTTTCTTCTCTGCCTGGTGTGGTTGGCCTCCTATTCATTGTTTATACTGCTCTTTACATGTTTTTAAATATACAGTTTCTATGCGTCGTCATATTGTTAACTGACAAAAGGGGGAGAAATAATGTATGTGATAATGTATGTGCCTTTTTGGATATCTGTCGGTGCTTGTTGTGCTTTTGGGAAAATATTATTTATCAGGCCACAGGTTCTATGCATCTTTTACGGGGGAGCTATCTGAGTTCTAGCTCGTCACCGTTCGCTGATTACGGGGGAGCTATCTGATTCTAGCTCGGCTCTGTTTATGGGGGAGCTGTGTTTTAGTGATCTGTGTCCAGGTATGAATATTGAAATATACATTTATTATTTTGTCAATTATCAATATGGGGGAGATTGTTGACACAAAGTCACAGTCAACCAGATATTGACTACATTGACTAAATAATATCTGTATAAAATCAATACGACACACGACGTCTGCATTCAGTTCAGGACAAACGACGGCTCAGCTTCCGATCTCAGTGTATTTTCGAGTCTGTACTTTTGCATTTTATTGAGTCTAGAAGTATGTACTCTGAGTAATGCTGAGCTCTTGGAACTTAGTTTATAAGCCTACCCAAAATCCCAAAGCTCCACCAAAACAAAATTGCCCACAAGTCCCTTTTGTTCCACTCTGTGCTCTGGAGACAGAGTTCGGGCCGAACTCTGCCTCCACACAGAGTTCGGGCCGAACTCTGTCTCCTAAAAATCAGGAACCCTAATTTTAGGGTTAGCTGGATTGCTAGCTGTCCAACGGCCAAATTTTTGAATTTCCCTAACCGAATTCTGGCCGAATTCTGCCTCAAAAATCAGTATAAATAGGGCATGAATTCTCTCATTTTCATTCACTCAATCTTCTCTTCTCTTCTCTCCTACAAGCTCAATAAGCCATACCCTTCCCATCTACTAGCCACAAGCCTCCTAAGTCTCGAGTGCTCAGCATCTCTCAGTTAGGAATCTTGTGCAAGAGTGAAGAAGTCGCTTGGACAATTCCAAGCAAATCGCCACTGCGATTCTCTGTAAGAAGTTGACGTGCTCTTCTGAAGTAAAGGCACGGGTTGTAACTACTATTTCACAAATAGTGGATTTAATCCTGAGCTAGAGTTCTCAGGCCTGGACTAGTCCTCCACGAGGGAAACCAGGTTAAAATCGCCGTGTTTGCGTATGCTCTCTTGTTTCTCTTTTATATTCCGCATTCTACTCTGATTATTCATTGTTAGTGAAAGAGTTATTTTTTAATTGGTTATTTTTATATAAACTCTATTCACCCCCCCTCTAGAGTTGCCAAACTGTTCTTCATATATATATATATATATATATATTCTTCTCTGTCCCCTCCCTCCTCTCCAATTGCGACATGACCCCCTCCTCCTCGCGTAGGCGGCGCCGGAGCAGAGCTCTTCCGAGAGTTCGCCGACAGCTGCACCCCCTTGCTCCCCGATGGCTCCCCCTCGGACCCTCGTCCCATCCCGCTCCGGTGGTCCCTGGCATCCCGCCACTCGAAGCTCCGCGTAGGCCTCCTGCGTGGACTCGCGAGCAACTCTCACTGGTCGGTTTAGCCCTAAACTCTGGTGGCCGGCCCTATCCCCCGCCCCCTGCTCGCCCGCAACGCCTCGACCGGATTCGAGCGGCAGCCGCCGGGGTGATCCTCCTCGCCTCGGTGTTGCCTCACCCCTCCGGTGCCCCCACCCCCTCCGACGGACCCCCACGGAGTCCTCCTTCCCCCCTCCTGTCATGCTCGCTCGGCAGGGATGCCACTGAACAGACGTACGCAGGATCGTCGGTCTCCCGCCCGTCGTGCTCGAGATTTGAATTTTAAAATTCGAATGTCTCATTTCCCGCTGCAGTGCATGGGCGTGTGGGCGTACGCTATGCGCTCCCTTCTCCTTTCCGGTTTGGCCATGCGCCCACTGCGCAGCATGGCGACCATGCGCCTACTCACCGTGGCGAGCATGCGCCCACTCCATCGCGGGGAGGCCTCACGCCCTTTGTTGGCTTCGCGCCACCTCTCCGCTATGCTCCCCTACCGTCCCAAGCGGAGAGCTCGGTGCCGCATCCTACTGCTGGTGGCCATGCACCCTCCCCAGGATTCTCCTATGCGCCCTATCCAGCATCTCTGGGAGGTAAGCCGGCCCCCCTTCCCTGGAGGGCGTAGATGACTTTTCTAGATTAGGGGTATTTTAGTAATTGTGTGTTAATTTGAATTTTTGATTATTTTATTATTATTTAATTGGTGCGGTAATTGTTGATTAGTGACTTTGGTATTAGCATATGGTTTAACTTTAGTTAACCTTGATTAGAAGACTAACTATGTGGTTAGAGAATTTATTAGCTAATTAGAATTTAAGTTAGAGCTTAGTCTTAATTAGGAAACAATTCAAGTGATTGTTAGGCTATTTTAATACATAGCTTTTTGGCCTTTTTGCTAATGGACTTCTTATTTACCATTAGATGATTTGTAGCGCATCACCAACCCTAACTTAACCCTACCAGCCCCTATGGTCGACCACAATAGTAGCCCCCCTTTTTATGTGTTATAGCATTGT